>JAGFMF010011483.1:2263946-2279881 GCA_019455555.1 Galemys pyrenaicus | reverse complement strand
TGTCTGTGCAAATGTCTTTTACTTTCCTGTTCCTTTCCCTAACAAACCTGCCCTTAAAAATATCTGCGTCTCTGCCTCTTGGAGAAACTCGCCTGGGAATTTGCCATGTGCTGCTGAACAGGGGGTTCTGGTGAAACCTTTCCCAGAGTGAACCCAGGAACCCCACCCTCAAAAAACATCAGTAGTGTTAGGGAGAAAGAATGTCCTAAATAAACTATACAAATAGGTTTATAAATCCACCCCCCTACTCCAGACTAACAACATCCCAAAACTACAAATCCTCTAAGGTCATCATTGAAGAGTGAATTGCTGGGACCTAAGCGTGGAATGAAACAGCCAGGCTTAGTATAAAAGCAGACATGTGGGCCTTGGGGGCTCTCTTTGTTTAAAGCCAGCTCTCAGCGTGCTGTTGGTTTCTAGCTTGGAGGAACTAGTAGGGCACATTTACAGATTTATCTCTCTCTCTTTTCCTTGAGTTATTCAATTCTCTATTTCCCCTCTTTTGTAAATAAAACCTGTATTAACCTTTGTTGTGTGTGCCTGCAGTTGGAGTTTATTATATGTGCCTTTCAAGCGCGCGGGTAAAAACCCAGCCAAGCAAACCCATTTTATATCAGGGTTGCCCTGTAGTAGTAGGAGGAGTAGTAGGAGAGTAGAGGGGCCTCCCCAGTGGTGCGGTGGGTTAAGCAACGCACTATGAAGCAAATCATAGCTACTGCAGCACGAGTTTGATCCCTGCTGCCGGCCAGGGGGGTGACCCACATGGCGCAGCAGACCTCTCCTGCCTCGCCCGCTACTCCCCTCAGCAGTGTATTTCAGTCGATCTGCCTGTTCTGTTCCCGGCTCTGTCTCTGGTAAACCCTCTCACCCCCCACACCTCTGGCCTGTACCCCAGTTCTTGTATGCATAAATAAAATAAATCTAAAAAAAAAAAAAAAGAAAAACAGTAGTAGGAGAGTAGAAACTGCTCAGTCCTCTGTCTCTAGAGCCCAGGACTCCTGCTCACCGTGCTGCTGTCTCTTTACTCTGCGGACCTGCAGGTACTGAAGCCAGGCCTTCAGGAACCTCCATTTCTGCCAGTGCTGATGATGCCTCGCTGCACAGACCAGCTTCCGTCTTTCCCTCCAGACATGCAGGAGTTGTTCCTGCCACTGTGACCAGGCCTAAAAAACAGGAAATGACACATAGCAAAGGCAGGATGGTGGTGGGAGGAAAATCAGATTTCTTGGATATGATACTGTGTTATATAGGAGAACATTCTTATTTTCAGGATTCATAAGTTGAATTTTATATCTACAATTTTCAAATGTAAGGGATACATTTATATACACAGACAGACCCAATGTGACAAGATTATATACATGCACAAAACTAATGTGACAAGATGTGAATAATGGGCTAAACTAGTGAAGAGTACACAGTATCCACTGTTTTTTCTGTTATTACATTTTGTCAAAAGTAATAAGTTGGGGGGAGGGGAAGAGTACAGTTGCAAAAATATTTCCTGAAAGGAGTAAACCAGTGATTTTCAAAACAATATTCCTCTTAAGACTGCAGTGTTAAGAGTTAGCTGCCATTCAGCTAACACTTGATTCTCTCCTTTGATTTCTGAACTCATCAAAAGGACTGTTCTAATTTCTCTTCTCCCAAACAAGTTTCCTTGAGTCTTCTCCCTGTCAGGCTTACTGAAACCACTGTTATCAAGGGCATCAAGGGCATCCACATTGCCCAACCCAAAGGTCAAATCTCAAGCCTCTGTTTCTCAACCTGCCACAAGCATCTGACACAGCTAATCATGCCTTTCTTCACCTGCTTCCACATACCTCAGGTCCAACTTTTCACCTGGCAATGCTCAATCTTGGAACTTCCTCTCTAGCTACACTCATGCCTCTGTGATTTCACCCAGTCTCCTGCTTTTAATACCATCTGCATTCTGAGCCCAGTAAACCCGTACTTGTGCCCTGGACCTGTTCTCAGCACGGGCACGTATATCTAACTGCCCCTTCACACTTCTTTGTGGGGATGTCACAAAAAGGTCTGTTGGAGAGAAGATGTGGAGCTCAGAATGGAGATGCTTGATCTTTCCCCACACAACGTTTTCCCTCCATCTTCCCCATTTCAGTAAATGGTAGTTCCACCGTTCCAGTCACTTAAGGCCAAAAACCTGGGAGTTATCGCGAACTCTCTCTCACTGCAATCTCACATCTTATGTATCTATTAGCATATCCATTAGCAAATCCTGTTGACAATACCTTCAAAATACACCCACCTTGCTATCGGTCTTGTCCAAATTGCACCTGGAATTTTGTAATAGCTTCTTCACTATTCACCCTTTTTTTTTTTTTTTATTCACCCTGCTTTTACGTTTGATTTTCCATGATCTATTCTTAACACAGCATTCCTTTTTTGGTTGTTAAGTCACTAAAATCTCTCCTTTTCATATGATAATCTCCCTCCCTTCCTTTCCCCCTTTTATTTTTTTTTTTTAAGATTTATCCATTTATACATACAAGAACTGGGTTATAGGCCAGAGATGTGGGGGGTATGAAGATTCACCAGAGACAGAGCAGGGAACAGAACAGGCAGACTGACTGAAACACTGCTGAGCGGAGCAGCAGGGGAAGCAGGAGAGGTCTGCTGTGCCACGTGGGTCACTCCCTGGCTGAAAACTGACTCATGCTGCTGATGCTTCATAGTGCGGTGCTTAACCTTTTGTGCCACCAGGGAGACCCCGTTTCCCCCTTTTAATCCACCAATCTGTTTAAATGTTGAGCGACTGTCTCCTGGAGTAGTCTTTAACTCAGTCCTCTGATACGTGTATTTCTCGTGAACTGACAGAGGCTTGGTGGCGTCACAGTCGAATATCTAGGTGAGAACACATCCCTCGCAGAGCAGGGTGCGTCCCTTCCCAGTCCCCGTGAGGCACCCCAGGGCTGGCTGCCACAGTCTAGCAAAACCAAGATTGTTCTGCGGCTTCAAAGGCTGTCAAGCCTGATCCCTCCTGTGTATGCCCCCATCATCTTCTCACCTGGTGACTGCTTTTCAGCTTCTAACACTTTTTCTGCGTAAAGGCAGGATAATTGCTGGATTTTTGCTTTCACTTTCAAAGGACTGAATGTTCTACTGAGAGCATGACCAATGAGTTCCCTTTGTCATTATGAGTCTATGAACTTCTATGTATTTGAAGTTTTCAATCCATTGCAGTCATTATATTTTTTTATGTTCAAACTATTGTTTTAAGCTTACCAGAGTCAATTGGATCTCAAGCTCTTCTGATACAACCCTTTAAGTCTTTGCTTTCCAGTACACTATATCTTAGGTTGATGATGTCTTATTTCCTGTTCTAGACTTGGAATCATTACTACCTCCAAAAAGCCTCAGAGTTCCTTTCAGTGGGACAGAGTAGACACCTCAGCTAACTTCCCTGGTGTCATCTCATTGGCACTGCTTCTAAGACTTTTCGGCAAATAAGAGTTAGACATTTTTTAGGTTAAGAAAAATCTGTAATGAAATTTACACTTTAAATTTAGATTTACAGGGCTTTTACTTTACTGTGTACTGTAATTTTCTTTTACACTGAAATCTGTGGTTCCTAATGACACAGGCATAGTTCTCTGCTTTATCTTATAATGTAGCTGTAAGAAGAATTTGAACAGAACAATTCCAAACCTGCTATTGACAATGAGACTACTGAATGCAATTTTAGATTTCTTAGCAGTTCTTTGCGTCCTAAGGATACACCCTAAGGGACAGTCAAAATGTTGTTTTTTAAAGTTATTTGAATTATTTTCTGTGTAGTCATCACTACAAACTTGGTATGCTTGTTTCAGAGTGTTTTAAACTGTAGGGATTGACTTCTTTTTTTGATTTACTTTTGTTTTCTAATTACATAAAATATTTACGTGGTTCCAAAGTTAAAACAATATAACAGTGTTAGCTCATAGGAATACTTTGTTCCCACACTGTTCCCTCCTTCCCTTCTCCCACACACTCATCTCTCTCCCTTTCTCACCCAAAGGCAGCACATAATGAACCAGAGGGATCCAGTTAAGAAGTAGGTGTGATCTTATCACTCCTCCACTCAAAACCAGTAGCTTCACACCTCCCCCTGGAATAAGAGCCAAAGCCTTTATAGGGCACAGCCTGTAATGCCTTACAATATGCCTCCTTTTTACCTCTCCCTCACAATCATCATCTCTAGATGTATCAAGTTTATGGATGGGATGATTTAACATCGTTTACATGACAGTTTTCTCAATCTAATGTAGTTGTTGTATTATAATAGGAACCCTCCCTAGTAGGCTTTGTTATGGAGCTTGACAAATGATTTCTAAAAATAATAAATAAGACTACCTAAGGCAATTTTTAAAAAGCACAAAAATACAGGCGTTCCCTTTGCATACGCAGACTCAGAAAGCATACAGTAAGAGCAGGCCCAGAACACACTGCGAGCACCTGCTGGTCATGTCCACGTTTGCAGCGCTGCTCTAGTCTTCAACACTCCTATGAGGCAGGTACTATGATCTATTTACAGGTAAGAAATTTAAGGCATGGGCAGGTTAAATAACCAATTCAAAGGCACAACAGTACTAGGAGAGAGGGGCAAAATTTCCACGCAGGCATTCTGACAGAGAACCTATGTTCTTATCTGCATCATAAACTCATATTTAAAACAATGTGGTACTGGAGCCTCCCTGGTGGTGCAACAGGTTAAGCAACGCACTATGAAGCAAACCGAAGCCACGGCAGCATGAGTTCGATACCTGTTGCTGGCTGGGGAGGGGACCCACATGGTGTAGCAGACCTCTCCTGCCTCGCCCGCTTCTGCTCTCGGCAGTGTTTCAGTCTTCCTGCTCTGCTCCCTGCTCTGTTTCTAGTGAATCCTCTCACCTCCCTTGATTCTGGCCTGTACCCCAGCTCTTGTATGCATAAGTAAATAAATCTCTTTTTTAAAAAAAAATTAGCAAATGCAATTTAAAACAATGTCTACAAATTAGTAAGATAAAAACAACACCACAGGGAGAAAAAAAAGGAGGGATGTAAAACAGCTAAAAAAAAACAACTCAAGTGACAAAATTCATGAAAAGATGTTGGGCCTATTAGGAGTAAGTGAAATTATAAATTAAAGCAACAATGAACTGCCACTTCACCCCTATTTGAAAATGACAAAATCTGGAAATACAAAGTGTTCATGAGGCTGCAGGAAGTAGAGAACGAAAGGGTTAGCGTTCAGACTGGTACAGCTATGGCAACGGTGAACAACAGGCGATACTTAACAAAATGAAGGGAAGGGGACCTCCCTGGTGGCGCAAGGGGTTAAGTCACAAAACTATGACGCTATCCACAGCCACTGCTTGGCCAGAGAGGGGACCCACATGGCACAGCAGACCTCTCCTGTTTCACCCACTGCTCCCCTCAGCAGTGTGTTTCAGTGGATCCACCTTTTCTGTTCCCCACTCTGCTCACACCCCACACCTCTAGTCTGTACCTAGACTGTATGCACACAGTCCTTGTGTGCATAAATGAGTAAGTCTTAAAAAAAAAAAAAATGAAGAGACAGTGAAGAGGGAAGGGAGAAGGATTAAAATAGGGGCAAGACGAGCACAGAGACTATGGTGATGGCTCATGGGTGATTTGGTGGTGGGAATCCTATAGGACTACTTCTGAGAGGAGAAATCAAACAATGTACAAAAATGAACAAGGACATAAAGAAAAAAAATATATGTATCTCAAAATATTCAGAAAAATATATATAGGTACATATATAAAAAATAAGATGAAGAGATTAATACCCAATAAGCTCACAATTTCCTTTGTAGGAACCACATGTCTAGGAAACTCTCAGACATCTGCAGAGGGTTCTATGCTCAGGAATGCTCTCTGCAGCATTGCTTACAACTATAGAAAGTGAAAGTCATCAGCAGTCCATCAGCAGCGAGGCGCTAAACTATGCTGTATCCATACAACGACACGCTATACACAATTAACAGATCTCTGTGCATCACTCAAACATCTGATGCAGTAACTATTTATAATAGGTAAAACATGGTAACAACCCAAATGCAAAAAAAACAGATGACTGGATCAAGAAGATGTGATACATATACACAATGGGATATTATTAAGCAATCAAAAAGATAAACTCATGCCATTCGCAGCAACATAGATGAAGCTAGAAAGAATTATGCTCAATTAAATAAATCTGAAGGAAAAAGAAAAATATAGGATGGTTTCACTTATAGGAGGAATATAGGGGAACCAAATAAGGCAACAAGGAATAATAACAATAAAAAAAACACAATAAAACTAAACAAAAATAAACAGACAACCAATAAATCAGAGACATCATGCAGGGGAGGAGCAGGAAGAGCGATCTGATAGAGGGAGGGGAGATCACATGGGACTGTGGTGATGGCGCACAGCTGAACTGATGGTGGAAACTCTATGGAGATCACAATTAAGAAAAGAAAGCAAACACTGTCAAAAAATGAACAATGATGTAAAAGTTATATAAAGAAAAAATATGTTGCGTTAAAAAAGCAAGCTGCCAACCATTCATGTATTTCTTAACTACCTCAATATTTATTATGAATCTATATGCACACAGATTTGTTTTATAGAAAGAGTACAAGAGACTAATGATGCCAGTACCAGGAGAGGGTTATCTCAAAGGGGGAAAGTAAGGAGAAAGGGCATGGCTTTAGCAGTGTTCATTACATATGAATTCTGGGCCATGTGTGGAAAATGCTAACACCTTTTAAATAAAGGTGGTGGGTTCTTGGATACCTGTTGATACTTTTTTTTTAAAGATTTATTTAATTATGCATACAAGAACTGGGGTACAGGCCAGAGGTATGGGGGTGAGAGGATTCACCAGAGAGAGAGCGGGGAGCAGAACAGGTAGTGGGCAGGCGAGGTAAGAGGGGTCTGTTGCGCCGTGTGGGTCACCTCCCTGGTGGGGGGTTGAACTTCTGCTGCAGTGGCTGTGGATGCTTCATAGTGCATTGTGGTACTTAACTCCTTGTGCCACCAGGGAGACTCCCTGTTGATACTTTTATAAATGTTTAGTTATTTAATGTTTCTCGGAGCCTCCCTTATAGTGCAGTGGGTTAAGTAACGCACTATGAAGCAAACCTCAGCTACTGCAGCACAAGTCCAATCCCTGCACCCCGACAGGGAGGGGACCCACGTGGCATAGCAGACCTCTCCTGCCTCACCTGCTGCTCCCCTCAGCAGTGTGTTTCAATCTGCCTGTTCTGTTCCCCACTCAGTCTCTGGTGGATCCTCTCACCTCCCCACACCTCCAGCACTATATACCCTAGTGCTTGTATTCATAAATAAATAAATCTTAAAAAAAAATAAATCTGTTAGTGCAAGCTGCAAGCTCTGAAGACAATAGTAAAAGAGCAATTCTGAAAGTGTAGCACACAACAGCTCTGTCACAAGACTGCGTTCAAACCGGCTATGTGCAGGAAGAATATTCACAATTGTAAGTCCAAGGGTGACAGAAAATCAGTCTCATGTTTCTGTCTTATGGCACTGTCCCACTTGTCAGTCCTAACTCCCCTCTGAGAGTACAGGTCTGACTCAGGACAAAGTGGGATGATGATTAAAGACTGGATCTGCAGTTTTCAGGATGCTTAGGTTTAAATGCTGGCTCTGACCTTTGCTAGGTGTATGACCCTGGTTCAAGTTATTTACCCACCTTATTTTCTGCAAAAATATGGGATTCAAAAAAAAGAACTTTGAAAATTAATTGAGATAATATATGCAAGCACCTGACCCAGCACCAAGCACAAGGAAGCCCACAGTAAATGCGATTACCGCCGCCGTCACTGTTATTCTCATTACTGTTATTATCACTGGCAAGAACTGTAGCTCTCAATTCCTTCTTTTCCCTGAGACCTTCTGAGTTCAGAGGTCAGCCAACTGTTTCCTAAAAAGGTGAGGTGGTTATTTTAGGCATTGCAAACTATGTGGTTTCTACTGCAAGTACTCAACCGTGCCCTACTAGCCAGAAAGTAGTCTTAGACAATACATGACTGAATAGGTGTAACAAGAGGTAGCAAGCCAAATTTGATGTGTGGGCCAGTTTGTGGACCCCTGATGTATAAGATTAGATAGGCAACTTGCTTGTCTTCTGTATATATTGCTTATACTTATTTGGCCAATGCAAAATATTAAAAAGATAATACTCCTGTACTTTGTAACAGGATCTTCTTTTTCTGTCTTCCCTGTTTTATTCACTGTAACTGAACTATTTTATTCACAAACACAGTCCTGTAAGTAGTCAGCAAAAACAAAAAAGTGACAGAAATTCACTAGATAGACAGAAATTCACTTAGATAGACAGAGTCTATCAAAGACTATCAGAAAGTTTTAGGGGGGGCCTCCCTGGTGGCGCAGTGGGTTAAGCAACGCACTATGAAGCAAACCACAGCCACTGCAGCACGAGTTCGATCCCTGCTGCCGGCCAGGGAGGGGACCCACATGGTGCGGCAGACCTCTCCTGCTGTGCCCGCTGCTCCCCTCAGCAGTGTACTTCGGTTTATCTGCCTGTTCTGCTCCCCACTCTCTGTGGTGAATCCTCTCACCCTCCCCACCTCTGGCCTGTACCCCAGTTCTTGTATGTATAAATAAATAAATCTTTAAAAAAAAAAAAGAAAGTTTTAGGGGCCTCCCTGGTAGTGCAGTGGGTTAAGCAACGCACTATATGGGGCAAACCGCAGCCACTGCAGCACGAGTTCGATCCCTGCTGTTGGCCAGGGGGGTGACCCACATGGCACAGCAGACTTCTCCTGCCTCGCCCACTGCTCCCCTCAGCAGTATGTTTCAGTTGATCTGCCCGTTCTGTTTCCCACTGTCTCTGGTAAATCCTCTCACCTCCCCCCTCCCCATACCTCTGGCCTATACCCCAGTTCTTGCATGCATAAATAAATCTAAAAAGAAAGTTTTACCATAGTACTGTTTTGGTACAGAGGTCAGGTCTTAAAACTGACCTAAGCTAGTGGCTTCCCCAAATAAACTTTAAGAGAAGCAAAACTATATGAAATAAAAAGTCAGGTTTTCTTTTCAGTCTGTTTCTTTTCTGCTCTTACATTTTCTAATTTGCTGTAGGTAAACAGTAATGAGGAGGGAAGAACATACACTATTACTTCAGACATGTTTAAAACTAATCCCTAAATTCCTTTCCAGTTCCATCATTAGCAGAAGCGCTTTAAAAGCCACTGATTGTCACATCTAGCATATTCCTGACAGCAGCCTCTGTCTGCTGAAGAGTTCAGTTTTTCATGAAGCTTCTGTCCTCCACCCCACTTAGGTCCCTGAGCTACAGGGCGAGCCCAGCTGAGAGGCAGCAGGGTGAGGACCAGTCTTCTGCTTGGGAGTCTGACCCCACCCTTTGTGGGCATGGGGTTTGATAACATGTACAAAGGAAACCAACACTGGGTCTGCTGAACTTACCTGCAGCTGGAGGCTCAGGGCCCTGTGCTTCACAGCTGAGGCATGGAGAGCATGGCACACATGGATTTGTTCTAATCCCCGCTTCCACTCGCTCCAACACACCCTGTTAAAGGACAAATTGAAGATGAAACTGGTCAGATAAAAGCCACCCAGAAAAGATAAGGGCAGTGAGGGCTGGGCCTCAGGTGTTCAGTTCTCATCCCTCTCCTTCATGATGTCAACTCCAGATTGTTCTGCTGGTCATTGCTGAAGAAACCAACTGAGAAAGAGTCCTAGAGCTGCCAGTTAAAGGTTGGAAACGGGCGGCTCTAAGGGCCAGACCCAGACTTAAGACACTACAGACGTTAGTGGCTGCTTTTATAAGAAAAAGTTGCTGCTTTTTTTCTTATAAATTATTGCCAACACTTAAAAGTCAGATCTCGGGGCCTCCCTGGTGGCACAAGGGGTTAAGCACTGCACTGTGAGGCATCTGCAACCACTGTAGCGCCTTTTCTTTCCAGCCAGGGAGGGGACCCACATGACACATCAGACCTGTCCTGCCTTGCCCACTGCTCCCCTCAATAGTTTATTTCAGTCCATCTGTCTGTTCTGCTCCCCACTCTGTCTCTGGTGAATCCTCTCACCCTCTGCACCTGTGGCCTGTACCCCATCTCTTGTATGCATAAATAAATAAAATCAGGAGATTTCACAAAAAGTAGCTTTTATGGCAGGCCCTCCCTGGTGGCGCAGTGGGTTAAGCAACGCACTATGAAGCAAACCGCAGCCACTGTAGCAAGAGTTTGATGCCTGCCGCTAGCAGGGAAAGTGACCTACAGGCGTGGCAGACCTCTTCTGCCTCGCCCGCTGCCCCCCACAGCAGTGTGTTTCAGTTAATCTGCCTGTTCTGTTCTCCACTGTCTCTGGTGGATCCTCTTGCACCCCCACACCTCTGGCCTGTACCCCAGTTCTTGTATGCATAAATAAATCTTTTAAAAAAAGAAAAAGTAGCTTTTAGGTTTAGAATTTGAAGACTCCCTTCCTTTCTTACTTTCCTGTCCATTTTTTCATCCCAGGCTTGGCTTCTTTTCTCTTATTTTCTGATTTTCTATAGGAAAACAGTAATAATCACAGCAGAATTTGCAGCCTCCACTTTACAGAAACACTCATTGTCCCTGGTCACAGTATCCATAATCTCTCTTTCCTCCTAATCTTGATAATGCTAAAGGCAGCACTCGTTTCAAATATCTTCAGAATCACATATCTTTTTAAGCACCTAGGGAATTATTAAATTTCCCCAATAGTACCAGGAACATTTTAAGTCCTTAATAAATATACACTGAATAAGTAAAATATTTCCCATACTCTAGTAGAACTGTTTACTTATTAAGCACTTGAAAATATTTGCTGAATATATTTTAATTAACCGATGAAAGTCTTTGTTTTAAACAGCTTCTCCCTGCCTACTGATGTTCTGGATGCCGCACTAAACACAGCTATCACAGGCATACTTCAGTCCACTGTGTTTCACAGATTTTTTTGCATTTTTGATAAGATCTTCTCCCAACACCAGCAAAAGAATGATGACTTGCTAGAGGCTGAATGATGGTTAGCATTTTTGGGCAATAAAGTACTATTTAATAATTTAATTAAGTATGCATTTAAGACATAACACTATTGCACACTTAGCAATTCTACACTATAGTGAAAACATAACTTTCATATACTCTGGAAGACAAAAAATTCATGTGACTCACTTTACTGTGGTGGTCTGGAAAATTCGGAACCCACAATATCTGTGAAGTACGTTTGTACCTAATTTATTTCCCATGAAACTCTGAATGATACTTAATGGTATGCTTATTTAACAAATAAAGAGAGAGATGGAGAGATGAAGCTGTTGGAATACTGTTGGAATAAGGACTTGAAGCCAATTCATAGCTACAAAGTCTCCATTCTTATCTATACTATACACTGAGCCTAGTTCTTTCTGCCGGAACAGAGCTTTTACTATGGTGCCATTAAGGACATTAGGGGAGGGTCTCCCTGGTGGCACGAGGGGCTAAGTCAGCACTATCAAACTATCAGCAGCCACTGCAGTGTGAGCTGGACCCTCCGCCAGAGAGCTGACCCACATGCGCAGCAGACCTCTCCTGTCATGGCCATTGTTCCTCTCAGTAGTGAATTTCATTAGATCTGCCTGTTCCGCTCCCCACTCTGTGTCTGGTACATCCTCTTACCCACCCACCCCACCTCTGGCCTATACCCCAGCTCTTATATGCATAAATAAACCTTTTTAAAAATAAAAGGACACTAGGGGACTGTCAGAGACAATGCACAGTGGAAACAGCCACATTATAAGGCAGCTATGGCTTTCATGTCCCTCCAATGTGTGGACAACGCTGATGAGGTGCAGCGCAGGCAGTTCAGGGCACAGGCTTTGGCATTAGAAAGATGGGCACTTGAGCTTTGATTTTACCAGTTACAACTTACATGAGCTTGGGCAAGCTGCTCGAATTTCTGAGACTTACTGTCTATCTTAACCTGTGCAACAGTACTTATTTTATAATTTATAGTAAGGATTACATAAAACACATACTAAAAAATTACCACACACAAACTTAACACAGGGTTTAGAACATAGTTAAGTACTCAACTAACATTAATTATGACAATGTGAAAACATGATCTTATAGCTGAACAAGTTATAACTAAGTAGTTATTATGTTTGTAACATTGTTTTAATGTGAATTATTTCACTGCTTTCCATCAGTATCAAGCAAAGCTGAGGTAAAATGATGATGTGTGGAACAACTGAGCACACTTACCACATAAGACTCCGCTGCCTAAACTCCAAGGCAGTGGTCTGCATCTGACGTTTGGTCCTACGAAAAACCACGTATATCAACCAAGATTTCCAGGCCCGCCGCATCTTCTGCTTTACATCTAGATGCACCAAAGAGATTTTCAAAATGGGGTGGGGGGAGACGTATTACTCTGGGTTGTGATAAAACCTCAAAACTTCTCTGTACTCATCCCTCCTTAGAATATCTAAATTCCTCCTGCCTTGAAGCGCCCCCTGCTGGAAATATTACAAAGCTCTGCAAAAATAAGGATGTGAAGAATGAATACAAAAGTGATGATATTTACAAATCACTGAAAGGATAATCACTGTACTGCATGTATATGTATATGCATATTCCTTTATTTTAAAAGTCCTTAATTTTTAGAGATATATTCTGCAATATTTACAGATGAAATAACGTAAATAATGCAGGAGGCAGGGAAGTGAGGAGACATAGCTGTAACAAGACTGGTGTGATTGGTAATTGCTAAAGCTGGGTGAGGGGTACATGAAGAATCATTATTCCCTTAATTCTGTAGAATTTTTAAAAAAATTTAATTTCCATAAAGTTAAAGAAGACATGTTATAAAACTTGCTACTTGAAACAGATTGTAAAGTACAGCTGGCACCTCCTACTGGTGGGTTTTGCAACTGCAGATTCAATCAAATACAATCAAAGACATACTTTCTGATCAGACCTATGACAGCTGTATTTATAGTGCTGAATCTTTCCCTCGTTATTTCTTTCTTTTTTTTTTAAGATTTATTTATTTATGCATACAAGAGCTGGGGTACAGGCCAGAGGTGTGGGGGGGGGTGGTGAGAGGATTCACCAGAGAGCGGGGAGCAGAATAGGCAGATCAACTGAAGTACACTGCTGAGGGGAGCAGTAGACGAGGCAGGAGAGATCTGCTGTGCCATGTGGGTCCCCTCCCTGGCTGGCAGCAGGGATCGAACTCGTGCTGCAGTGGCTGCGGTTTGCTTCATAGCGCGTTGCTTAACCCACTGCGCCACCAGGGAGGACCCCTCTTGTTATTTCTTAATCAATACAGCATAACAACTGTTTTGTAATATATCCATTGTACTGGCTAATATAAGTAATCTAGGAATGATTTAAAGTATATTGGGAGGATGTGTGTAGGTTATATGCAAAATCTATGCCATCTTATAAATGTGACATAAGCATATGCAGGTGTTGGTGTCTGTGAAGGGATGCTGGTATCAAGAGCCCCCATAGAGACTGAGGGAAAACGCTAGAATAAGAAAGATAAAAGGATACTACTTATATGTCAGTATTTGTGAAACAGAATAAAAAAGACCAGAAATGATCCTGAAAGAAAGACAAGTAACTAGATATGGGAGGTGCAAAGGTCGACAGGTCTACCTGTGGGGCGAATTTCACCTTTATTATGAAAGTCATCACTAGTGAAGGAGATTTCTTTTCTTTTTAGAACACAGAGAAGAAAATAAAATTATGTAATCCATCTTGAGGCCATTTTCTAGAATGTGATAAGAGGGAATACAGCTATACTTCGTATTTCAAAGTTGTTAACAAATTAAGTTAAATTACAAAGGAGAATTTAAACTATACATAAATATGCACAGTAACCTTATTCATAACTGTTTAAAATTGGAAATAACACAGATGTGCTTCAACCAATGAATTGATAAATAAACCCTAGTATATCCATTTATTGGAATTCTACTCAGCAATCAAAAGAAATGGACTACTAACACATGGATCAGCTTGAAGAATCTCCAATCCATTATTTGAGTAAAAGAAGGCAGGATCAAAAGGATACATATGCATGAGACTCCCTTTATGTAACAGTCTAGAAAAGAAAAATCTTTAGTGATGGAGCACTGATCAGTGGGTGCCAGGAGTTGAGAAAAGAGCATTACAGAGGGTTAGCTGGGAGGAATTCTATCAGGAGTTGTTCTGTCTCTTGATTGTGGTAGCAGTTACAAAATTATGCATTTCTCAAAACTAATAGAACTGGACACCAAAAAAGTGAATCTTACCATGTGTGAATTAGGAAATTAAACAAACAAAAAATCCTAAGTTATTTACCAGTTAAACAATGAAACAATGTGCCTGGGTTATAACCAAGACAACCGGGTAAGGGTTTCCTCTTCCCTGGGAACACAAGCAGAGGAGAACCCACGAAGCTGGGGAAGAGGAGGGGAAGCGAAATGGGGAAGGTGACATTTAAAGGGTCTGACAGAGGAATGCCGAAGCAAAGATGGAAAGATCTGGAAGTGTACATCCAGTGAGGCTATGAGGAAGGGTATATGGGAGGGCATAGCAAGAGTAGAAGACCCTGCTATATATCAACCAAGGTGTGTTGACTTTATAAGCAGAGGAACCAAATGAATTTTTATGCACAGGAGTGACATCTTCTTACCTGTCTTAACACTCTTGTTGTAACATATACAGTGAGAAGGAGAAAATTAAGGTGGGGAGATGAAAGAAGTGTTCTATATATAATATTCTGAGAATGGATGAGGATTAATATCAGGTAGTGGCAAAGAAAGGAAGATGAGGGGCCTCCCTGGTGGTGCAAAGGGTTAAGCACCACACTATGAAGCATCTGCAGCCACTGCAGTGCGAGTTCGATGCCAGGCTAGGGAGGGAACACAAATGGCGCAGCAGACCTCTCCTAACTCACCCGCTGCTCCCCTCAGCAGTGTATTTCAGTTGATCTGCCTGTTCTGTGCCCCACTCTGTCTCCGGTGAGTGTCTCTGTCTCCTACCCCCCAAAACTCTGGCTTGTATCCCAGTTCTTGTATGCATAAGGAAATAAATCCTTAAGAAAAGAAGATGAGTTCAAGTGATACCATGGAAGGATATCTTTTAAGAATAGAAAACTGAATGATGAGTCATGCCATACTTTAAGACATGCCTAAGTAAGGTTTATCATTTCACTGGGAAAAGTAAGAGAACGTACAGGCCTAAAAGGAAGCAAGATGACATCAGCTGGGGCCTCCCCTGGTGGCGCAAGGGGTTGAGCATCCGCACTGTGGCACTTCCACAGCCACTGCAGCACGAGTTTGGTCCCCGGCCAGGGAGGGGACCCACATGGTGCAGCAGACCTCTGCTGCCTCACCAGTTGCTCCCCTCAGCAGTATGTTTCAGTCAGTCTGCCTGTTCTGCTCCCCACTCTGCCTCTGGTGAATCCTCTCACCTCCTGCTACTCTGGCCTGTACCCCAGCTCTTATATGCATAAATAAAATCTTAAAAAAAAAAAAGATGCCATCAGCTGCACGTGTGGCTTGTGAGTCTGAGGTGCCTACAAGACCTCACACATGTGGAATGGTTCGAAGACAACTGCTAATGCAAGCTGAATTATCACATTGGAATGCAGTGTCTTGGACTCCCCATAAGAGTTTCTAAACTCAACTCACAGAGGAAGCAGACACTGACCAGAGTTAAATTGGCCACAAGATCACTAAGAGACAACTTGAGCCAAGCGGAACAGGAGGGAGCATTGCAACTTGACACATAGAAACAAGACAGACGGGCCTCCCTGGTGGCGCAGTGGGTTAAGCAACTCATTATGAAGCAAACCGCAACCACTGCAGCACGAGTTCGATCCCTGCTGCCGGCCAGAGAGGGGACCCACATGGTGCAGCAGACCTCTCCTGCTGTGCC
>JAGFMF010011483.1:2212744-2258393 GCA_019455555.1 Galemys pyrenaicus | reverse complement strand
TCCCCGCTCTGTCTGTGGTGAATCCTCTCACCCCCCACACCTCTGGCCTGTACCCCAGTGCTTATATGCATAAATAAATAAATCTTTAAAAAAAAAATTACTTTTGTACTTCCAGAACCTATGTTAGAATTCATATAACCAAATACATATCTATATGTACTTATAAACATATACACAATGTAGACACACACATACCTATCTGCATATATGGAAGCACATATACATATGTGTATACATATACAAATGATTATGTTATACATTTGGCACTGGCTTTTAAACTCCGGTGTGAGAGAACAAGAGATATAAAGGTGACTCCTAGGTTTCTGACCCCTATCCCTGGATGGGTGGGGGTTTCCATTAACTGAAAGCGGGAAGAGTCAGCTGGGAGTTCCCTAGATTTCTATTTTGAGTGTCAAGGTGTGTTGTCTATTAGACACAGGATGTAGCTGTCACGCACCCAGCAGACTAGATTCCAAGGGCAAGGGCTGGGCCGAGTGAATACCTTTGGAAATTACCTTAAGATCTGAAGACTGGCTATGGCTGTGAGGTAAAAAAGCAGTGCAAGAACTGGGTTTCGGGTTTAGATGAGGAACTAATACAAGAGAGTTAAGAGGGGCAGTCAAATAAGTGGAAGGAAAATCACGAGTAGATAGTAACTTGCAAGTTGAGAGAATAAAAGGTTCGAGGAAGGGAATGATGTCTAATGTAGATCAAGGAAGTTTAAGAATTCACCACTGATTTAGCAAACTTAGTGGTCTCAACAAAAATAATTTTGTTGGTATCCAAAGCCTTGTGGGATGGATTTAAGGAAGACCACAAGAAGGTACTGGAGACATGGAGTACGGTCATGAGATCTGACATAAAGGGACAACAACAGGAATGCTAACTGCAGCAGGAAGTAGGTCAAAAGATTTTTCTTTTTTTTTAGGATGGGAAAAATAATAGCATTAAATGCTGGTACAAATGTTCCAGCAAAGAGGGCCTCCCTGGTGGCGCAGTGGGTTAAGTGGCACACTGTGAAGCACGAGTTTTATCCCTGCCGCTGGCCAGGGAGGAGACCCACATGGTGTAGGGGACCTCTCCTGCCTCGCCCCGAGGCTTACCTCAGCAATGTGTTTCAGTCAGTCTGCCTGTTCTGCTCCCCCCACTCTGTCTCTGGTGAATCCTCTCACCTCCCACGACTCTGGCCTGTACCTCAGCTCTTGTATGCATAGATAAATGAATCTTTAAAAAAAACAAAAACAAATGTTCCAGCAAAGAGGGAAAAACTAATTCATGGAAGAGAAATAAACCACAGAGTGGTGCCGTTCAGTAGACATGTGGGAAATGCAGTAAAAGTCAAGGATTTTGCCATAGATCAGAGCAGGGCCAGCTCCTCATCTAACAGTAGGGAAAGCAGGTTATACAACAATAGAACAGTGGCGGATAGAGAAGGGAGCTTATGGAGGTCTCTCCTATTTTCTCAAGGCAACAGAAAGCAAGGCCTTTAGATACAAATAAGGGAAAAAATAATGAATTCAACACTGCCAAAGGACATGACAGTTTACCTGTTTCCAAAGTTAGCAAAAATTTTTTCCATTTCCTCTTTTCAGAAAGCTAGCCACTACCTTATGTTATAGATTGCGTTACATTCAGACACATTGTATTATTTTTGTTCAACCCATTCAATAGTTGTTTTGGTTAGTTTAATCAATGATAAAACAACTTCTGTTTATAAAAGTTAAAATATCGGGGCATCCCTGGTGGTGCAAGGGGTTTAAGTCACAGCATTATGAAGCTATCCACAGCCACTGCAGCAAGGGTTTGATCCTTGGCCGGGGCGGGGAGATGGCCCACACGGCACAGCAGCCCTCTTCTCTCTCACCCACTTCTCCTCTCAGCAGTGTATTTCAGTAGATCTGCCTGTTCTGCTGCTCACTGTCTTGGTGAATCCTTTTACCACTCTGCACCTCGGGGCTGCACCCTGGCTCTTATATGCATGAATAAATCTTTTAAAAAAGTTAAAATATCCTCCAAGCACATAAAGGCTTTATTCTGCAGTTTCAGTATGCTATCACTCCCCTCTAACATTCCTAAAAAGCTAGAAATAATTCAGTATGAAACAAGATAAGAAAAAAAAGTTCAGCCTTCCCCAAAGTAACAAATAAACCACTTGTAAAAAGATTGCAAATTGAAAACAATTACTCCTTCACAAATTCCTGAGTCAATGGAAACAAAATACCAGAATTCTAATTCTGATAGATGCTTAGAGAACAAATATTATCACTGCTTCATGTTATAATTTGGGAATTGAGGCCCACAGCCATAACTGAACCCCAGTTGAAACAAAATGCTAGGATCTGGGTTAAAACCAAACTCAGGGGCCTCCCTGGTGGCTCAAGAGGTTAAGTCACAGCACTGTGAAGCTGTCCCCAGCAGTGGCTGTGTGAGTTTGTGTCCCCCACCCCCCGCCCCCTGCAAGGGAGCTGACCAACATGGTGCAGCAGCAAACCTCTCCTGTTTCCCCCATGGCTCCCCTCAGCAGTGTATTTCAGCAGATCTGCCTGTTCTGTTTCCCCTCTATATTGTGAGTCCTGCCACCCACCCTGGCACTTCTGGCCTGTTCATGATCATCTTGAGTTCAATCACTGCCACCGGCCAGGGGAGGGGACACACATGGCTCAGCAGACCTCCCCTGTCTCGCCCGCCGCTCCCCTCAGCAGTGTGTTTCAGTTAATCTGCCTGTTCTGTTCTCCGCTATGTCTCTGGTGAATCCTCTCACCCCCACCCCACACCTCTGACCTGAACCCCAGTGCTTATATGCATAAATAAATTAATCTTAAAAAAAAAAGAAAGTAGAAAGTATAATGTGCATGTGTTAAAGTAATGCAGACAACAATGGTCGTTGGGTAACCCCTCCTTCCTCACCATACAGAGATACAGCATACAGAGACTGGAAAGGTTCCTTTCCTAAGCTCCTCCTTAGCTAAATTTGGCAAGTTATATAGGTTTGGCCAATGAGGCAGAAGCTGAATAAAGCTGGGAGATTCTTAGAAAGTTTTACTTTCTTGGTAGGGAAAATCTGAGCTGAAACCATCCTTCCTTCCTTCCTCTTTACTGTAAAAAGCTAGAACAGTTACCTTGCAAATATGCAGTGTCATGCTAAGTACGGTGAAGGATAAAATACTGAAAGTTTGAGTCTCCAATGGCATCACTGAACAGATGAACCAATGCCAACCTCTAGAATGTGAGAGAAAGCAAATCCCACTGTCAGGCTTTCTCTTAGAGTCAAATGCATTTTTAACTAATACATTCAGCATTTCTCAAGTACTCAGAATATAAACAGATATTATTTAAATATGGCCAAATATAGGTTAAATAAAATGACACAGTAAAAGGGTTTAGGGAAAAGAATGGAGGCAACAACAGAGTTGTTCAATCTCAGAATTGCCATTAGATGCCAGGGAGGGCAAACCAATCGCACCCACAGTCAAAAGACCTATGTGATACTAACATTTGCATAGAAGGGGAAGGGAATGATGAGGGAGGCATCCAAGGAACTTGAGAATGTGAGAACCCAAACAGCCAGTAATTAGTCACTGGAAAGTACAGAGGCCCAGCTTGAGACCAGGGGCTGAAACTGACAGTTGGTTCTCTCCAATATCAGGAGTAACATAAGAAAAATGGAAACTGCGGAAGCAGTCCAGCCCCTGTAGTCTCAAACCTCACCTGCCAGGTTCCCTTCCAGGGCTGGCTTCATACTAATAAGAAACTAGAGGGAGTAGAATAAAAATTAAGCAGGAGAGAGACAACAGAGACAAGGAAAAGAGAGGATCACACCAAGTGTGGTAGGGGAACAGAACCAGGACAACCCATAAACTACTGTATTTTTAAATAGTGTACAGAAACAACAGGAAAGGGAGCTATGGGAAATTAGGAACGCTCAATCGAATGCAGTTCAGGAAAATTAGCTTCACAAGAAAATGAGCATCAGAAAAGTATCTGAGGCCAAATCCTAACCAAAGTTGCTGTATGAGCAAAGTAAAGGAGTAGAGTAACACGCCTATACATGAAGAAAATTTGCCAGAAAGAAGTGCTTACAACCCACACAAAAAACCAAAAACACAAACCCTCATAACCCACTAATTATTCAAAATGAGCTAAAAGTCTTTTAAGAAAATAAATCCAAAGTTAGGCATACCCTACTGAAACCCCTGAAAACTAGGACAAAGAAGGAAAATACTTCAAAAGAGCACAATTAAACAGTTTACAAATGGAAGTCATGAGACAAAAATTTGTCACCTAGACTTCTATTCTCTGTGGAATATCCTTCAAAAATGAAAGTGAGGGCCCTCCCTGGTGCCGCAGTGGGTTAAGCAACACACTATGAAGCAAAGCGCAGCCACTGCAGCACAAGTTCGATCCCTGCCGCCAGTTAGAGAAGTGGCCCACATGGCGCAGCAGACCTCTCCTGCTGTACCCGCTGCTCCCCTCAGCAGTGTGTTTCAGTCGCTCTGTCTGTTCTGTTCGCCACTGTCTCTGGTGGATCCTCTGATCCCCCCGCACTTCTGGCCTGTACCCCAGTTTTTGCGTAAAGAAATAAATCTTTGAAAAAAAAGAAAGTGAAATAAAAAACATTCTAAGCAGATAAGATCTAAGAGTTAATCACAAGCAGACCCACCCTAAAGGAAACATTCAGAGATGTGCTGATGATAAAAGAAAATCACAGTTGGAAACCTAGAGATACAGGAAGGAAAAAAAAAGAGCAGCAGAAACGGTAAACACAAGAATAAATCTTAGTGAACACTGGCTGATTATGGAGAAGAATAATAGTATTTTCTAGTATATAACTTCTATAGTAATGGAGGGTAAAACACTCAATGAATAAGCAGAAAAATAAGACACTTATTTTCTAAGAGCATCTGATAATGGCAAACTAGGCACTTCAGAATAATTCTCCCTCTAAGAACAAGAAAAGCAGGACTGAGAACAATGATATACACACATATATATATTTGAAGGCACTGAAGAACTACTGAGGTGGTAAGGGAGACTAGGGTCAAGGTCCAGACGAAAAAGCAGAGGTGAACTATGCCGAGTGCCCGCATCTGGACCAGGCTGTAGCCAGGGACACTTCTGGTAAAAACCCAGAAAGCAGAGGGGAACAGCTGGGCCCCTCACAAGGTACCCAAAGAATAGATCTCAGAGAACACACAAATCTGCTTGAGAGACCTTGAGTAAAGATACCCAAGGTGATATGCCAGGTTAGGAAAGCCATATTGTCAGGAACATGGAAACTGGAAAGGTTTTAGTAGGGTATAAACTAAAGGGAGGAGGCGAGAAGCCACGATATTTCAGTTTTAAAGACTGCTTACATCCTCAGGGGCCCCTTCTCCTCCTGCAACACACCCTACATTGGCCCTTCTCTCACGCCCACTGTCTCCTGCTCGGGGCCGACTCCTCGCAGCTCACTCTGCAGCACGGCAGCTACAATAATTCTCACCAAAGCCAGTGGGCAGCAACCTACACAAAGTGAAGTCACGCCCAGGGACTTGCCCTTCACTAAAATCTCTCTCCTCCTGCCGTGTCGACTTTTCCCCCAAGTTCTGTGCTTGATCAAGTTAGTTTGTCAGTTTTGACAGTTTTCTGAAAGGATTTATTTACTTCTCCTGGGCAAATGCTTCCCCCCCAGCCCAAAAGACTTAGCTTGTCTTACTTTAGTTATGATTCCTTTAGATACTTATGTAATCAAACTAGTAAGTATCAGTTCCTATTACACTATATGTCTTCTGGGAGAGGGGTGAGGAAGAATTTAATGTATGCCCGAATAAAGGTTATGTAAGGACTCAACATAAACCAAAAATTATGTGTTCAGCAGACTTTTGATATTCTGAGCGAATACTACCTGGCTTTAGAAGGAAATATTCTTCCAAAAGTCATTCGAATCCACAAATATAAGAACTTCCTGGCCACACATCTGAAAGAAGGAAAGAGGATATGTACATTTTACAACTTCACTTTATAAGAGCAGCCCTCCTAGCTCCTGGTGCTCTGGGAGCACCTCCCAAGGGCCTCGAGCTGAGTGGCATGAGCCTGCACTGTGCCATGGTAGCCGAGTTTGACAGCTGGCAGACCCCCGTGCATCCACGTTTGGGTTTTCGGGAAAAAAAATTAGGAAAAAACAAAACCTCCATGGCAGTTTTGGCGACACTCAGGTCAGGTCTGAACCTGGCCAACAGCATTCAGATACAGCACAGCTTACCTGCTGCACAGAAACGTGCAGGGCAGGCTGGATACACTACCACAGTTTGGTTTTGAATCCTGAAGTGCCTCCGAAAGTGTCCTGACTCTCACAGGCACCAACTAGGTTCAAGCTTGCGCTGGCACCAAGCAATTCTTGGACACAGCCAGTTTAGAAAACAAACCAATCAGGGTGCCCTGAAGGGGGACAGAAGCACGGGCTTGATTCAGCTTCAGGATGGAAACCAAGAGAAGCAACTTAAAGGGAGAGGCTGGGCTTGGTTTGGGAGAAGTTTCAGGAGAAGACTTGCCTTTGGCTTCAGGAAGAAACAGAGGTGGCCTCAGGAGAGGTGCGGCTGCAGTGCTGCCTCTGCAGCACCCATGACTATCCCCAACAGTCACAGATAAGTTGGATCCTGGTCCACCACTTACCAGTTCCAGGCTCCCTTCAAAGGGACAGCACCATCTTGCACAAGCAGTTTTTGGTTTGTAAAGGATAGTGTGGACGCGCTCCGGAGTAGGACAACTGGCCCTTTGTGGTTGTAGGAGCTCTTTACTTATCCCAATGTCCCCTTTGTAAACAAACCCTATTGCTGCACTCTGAAATTGTGCTGTGTCTTACAACTGTGAACACACAGGTGAGAACTCCACAAAGCAAGCCTCTCAAATATTAGACACTCAATTTGGTTTATTAGACACTTTCAATATGCTTTATGTCATCAGTTTTCTGGAAAGGAGAGGGAAGTTTTAAAATCCCTAGGAAAGAGATGCTAGTATGAGTCAAAAGGTGAATTAGTCTACCATCAACCAGAGCATAGCACGGGATAGGTTTATCTTTTTAAGATTTATTTGTTTATGCATACAAGAACTGGGGTGCAAGCCAGAGGTGTGTGGGGGATTAAGAAGATACACCAGAGACAGAGTGGGAAACAGAATAGGCAGATTGACTGAAATGCACTGCTGAGGGGAGCAGCAGGTGAGACAGGAGAGGTCTGCTGTGCCATGTGGGTCCCCTCCCTGGCTGGGGATTGAACTCATGCTGTAGTGGCTGCAGATGCTTCACAGTGCTACGACTTAACACCTTGTGCCACCAAGGGAGGCCCAAGATAGGATAGGTTTATAAACCTAAAATTAAGCAAATTACTTTTTAAAAATACTTTCAATATAAAGTATTTTGGTGGAGTCTCCCTGGTGGCACAAGGAGTTAAGCCTCAGCACTATGAAGTTATCAGCAGCCACTGTAGCACGAGTTTGCTCCCCAGCCAGGAAGCTGACCCACATGGTGCAGCAGACCTCTCCTATCTTGCTTGCTGCTCCCCTGAGCAGTGTATTTCAGTTGATCTGCCTGTTCTGTTCCCCACTCTGTCTCTGGTAAATCCTCTCACCCCCTACACCTCTAGCCTACACCCCAATTCTTGTACACATAAATAAATAAATCTCTAAAAATAAAAAAGGTATTTTGTTGGTGAAGACTTGACTGGAGAAAAAGGAAGTACACAATAAGGTTTTCATTCATATTATTCTTCCTGTAATGACTGCTCATATGTGAAGCCTTCCTGGATCTTCCTCAACCCAAAGAGAGTAAGTAGCTTTGTACCTTGAACAGTGAGCACGCTGTTCAAGCCGTTAGTGTAACATTATGATACTTTATCACAGAAATCAGCTCACAAGATACCTGTTGTTCCCTCTGCACTGTGACTCCCCAGGGCAGGGACAACGTCTTAGAGAAGTGGACAGTTTGTCCTCTCCAGGAAGTTATGACTGGCTACACTAGTGTGGCTATTCATGCCATGTAGGTACCAAATTATTCTGTTTTCACAGCACCTATAACACTCTGTTGTGGCTTGTTTGATCATCTCTCAAGCCTATCTGATTTTACTTTCATGAAATCGTGGACCAGGGAGATTTTATTCACCACAGGTGCTCAGTAGCTAGCATAACACCAGGAAGAGTAGGCACTTGGTAAATTTTAACTGAATAAATAAATGGATATCTTTGACAGACCTAATCAAGAGTAGCTGGAAATGACAGGTGTTTTTGGATCGGGTGTAGACCACTTCTGGAAGACTTTTTATAGCTTACCTATTGTGGAGACCATGAATGTAAATACTCACTGAGAGTTCATCTGCATTTCCTTAAACATCCTTTTTAATCTGAACATTCTGCTCTGATGAGCAAGCATCAATGTCTACAACTAATTGAAGGAGGAGAATAAGAATCTTGCCCCATCTTAACCAGAAAGGGAGAACAAGGGAAGAGTCACCTACAGCAGCTAACTACTCACAAGCTCACCTGATACGCAATTCTCTTAACCGGTCCCTTCTGGTCCTAGCATGCGGGACACGATGCTGTACTGGATGATGGGTACTAGGGGTCCCAGAGAAGGCAGAAGACTTCTTGTTGGATGGAATTTTTGGAGAATAAGGTTTCTTAACTGCACCATCTCTAAAAGACCTTAAATTTGAGGAGTAAGGGGGAAAGAGAGAACCAAATTATTGGTGCATGTGATATAAATACCTTTTAACATCAAGCAAAATTAGATAAGCTCACTGAGATAGACAACTATGTTTCAAGGACAATAAGCAAACCAAACTCTGCCACAAATACCTTCCAGTCACTGGACATGGACACTTTTGGGTCAGCAGGAACCAGAGTTGAAGGTTATATTGGAACCATTAGCCCTAACACTCTTTTTCAGTAGGTCAAAGTAGGCGGATCCTCTACAAGTCAAGTTCTTAGGGACAAATAATAGATTGCTGGTTTTCAGGGGATTTCAGGGAGTTACTATTTAATGGCTACAGATTTCTGTTTAGGATGATGAAAAAGTTTTGGACATAGAAAGTGGTGATGGTGCACATATTGAAAAAACCAACAATGACAAATGTTGGCGAGGATGTGGAGAAAAAGGAAGTCTACTACACTGCTGGTGGGAATGCAAGTTAGTCCAACCACTATGCAAGGTTTCTCAATCTACTAAAAATAGAGCTACCATAGAACCCAGCAATTCCAATCCTAGGGATCTACCCAAAGGACACAAAAACACCAATCCAAAAGAATACCTGTACCCCATGTTTATTGCAGCATTATTTATAATTGGTTAAGACCTGGAAACAACTCAAATGCTCAAAAGTAGATGACTGGATCAAGAAGATGTGGTACATATACACAATGGAATACTATTCAGCAATCAAAAATGATAAACTAGGGCCATTCATAGAAACATGGATGGAGCTAGAAAGAATTATACTCAGTGAAACAAGCCAGATGGCAAGAGAAAAATATCGGATGGCTTCGCTTTTAGGAGGAAAGTAAAGGAAAATCAATACAAAAAAAAAATGAGAGCTCTAGGAAATGAGCAATTATAGCCAAAAACAAACAAACAGACAAGCAGACAAACAAAAAACACAACAAGAACAAAAGGTCAAAGATAAACCAAAGGGATCATTGAGGGGAGGGTGGGGAAGAGACCCGGATGGGGGCAGAAAGAGCACAAGGGACTAAGGTGACGGTGCATGGGTGACATGGTGGTGGGAATGCCCTGAGGACTATAAATAATGTCAAATATAATTAAATAAATCTAATTAAAAAAAAGAAAGTGGTGATGGTAACAATACTGTGAATATACTTAACACACAAAACTGTAGCCTTAAAAGTAATTAGAATGTTAATTTTAAGATATGCATATTTTGCCACAATACAAAAAAACCTGCATATGATAAAACCCCCTGACGGGTAAACTGTACATCATGTGACTAGTAGCTATGTTAATTCTTTTATGCACAAATAGAAAAAAACATAATAGAGAAAATCAAAGCATTCTTTAAAAACACCAATAAAATTATGGCATAGTCAGTGAAAGTGAGCAAGACAAACAGCCAAAAACAGCAACACTGAGGAAAGGGCGACACATGATTCTAAAATCCCAAGATGACACTGTAAACAACTTGATTTAAAAAAACCTAACGTAGGGGCCTCCCTGGTGGCACAATGGGTTAAGCAATGCACTATGCACTACGAAGCCGCAGTCACTGTAGCACGAATCTGATCCCTGCTGTCAGCCAAGGAGGTGGCCCACATGGCGCAGCAGACCTCTCCTGCCTCGCCCGCTGCTGCTGCCCTCAGCGGTGTGTTTCAGTCAGTCTGCCTGTTCTGCTCCCCACTCTGTCTCTAGTGAATCCTCTCACCTCCTGCATCTCTGGCCTGTACCACAGTTCTTGTATGCATAAATAAACAAATCTTAAAAAAAAAACCTAAAGTAAATCAAATGGAGACACCCTTAGAAAAAGAAACTTATCAAAACTGACACATGAATATAAAATATGAATAGTCCAATAACCATTTACAAATCTGAATAGTAATAAATTTTGCAGAAAGAAAACTCTAGGCCTAGATGGTACTGCTGTCAAATTCTACCAAAATTTAAGGGAAAATGTATGTCAATCCCTCAAGGATTGCAGAGAATCAAAAAAAGGGAATCTCCCCATCCCAAATCTGCATAAACCCTGGTGGTTTCATGAGACCATCCATATTCTTATCAACAAGGATATTTTAAGAAAAGAAAATTAGGGCCTGCCTAGTAGTGCAGCAGGTTGAGCGCCACACTGTGAAGCATCCCTGGCACAGCAGCGCGAATTCAATTCCCGGCCAGGGAAGGGACCCACATGGCACAGCAGACCAATCCTGCCTCGCCCGCTGCTCCCCTTAGCAGTCGATCTGCCTTTTCTGCTCCCCACTCTCTCTGGTGAATCCTCTCATCTCCTGAGCCTCTGGCCTGTACCCCAACTCTTACATGCATAAATAAATAAATCTTTAAAAAAATAAAAGAAAATTAGAGAGTGGTTGCACAGTGCGGGCAGGAGCCAGTTTGTATGATTTGTGGCAACTGGAGGTCCTGGCACATGGTGATGTCTATTTTACACACACAACCCAGAGCAGCCATCCTGGCCGTCAAGGGGAAGAACTGTGTGGCAACAGTTGCTGACAGGCACTTCAGACCCAGGCCCAGATAGTGACTGCAGATATCCAGAAGCTCTTTCCCAGGCTGACTGTCATCAGCCTAGCCAAGTTCATCACCAATGTCCAGAACACTGCCCAGTACTTCAAGTTCTGGCTAAATCTGTATTAACTGAAGGTCAGTTGGCAGATCAAGCTCATATCCTCACGAGCTTGGTGGCCAATTCTTGTATTATAAAGGGTTCAGCCCCAACTACAATGAGCCAGTCATTGCTGGGTTGGATCCACAGATCTTTCAGCCCTACCTGTGCTCTCTAGAACTCATCGGCTGCCCCAGGGTGACTGATGACTTTGTGGTCAGCCGCGCCTGCGCTAAGCAAATTTAAGACTCTCTGGGAGTCCAACATGGATCCAGAAACCCTGTTTGAAACCACCTCAGCTGAAGGCTGTGGGCCACGATGCAGTGCAGCAAGGGACGTATCATCCCCATGACTGAGAAGGACACAATCATCACCAGGACACTGAAGACCCAAACAGACCCCTCTACCCCCTGATATTTTTTTTTTCAAATATAAGTTTTTTCTTTCTAAAAAGTAATTATACATCACTTGAAAATGAGTACATATGTAAAACTGTAAACAACATTAGCGACACAGAAAAAGGATAACATGGAAGAATAATTATAGAAAGGGAAAGTTAATGTTAGAAAAATCAACCATTAAAACAGTCAATATCCATGTGTGACAAAAAGTCTTAGTAGGAAGAGGGGCCTCCCTGGTGGCGTAAGGGGGTAATAAGGCACAACACTGAACCTATCTGCAGTCACTGTAGCACAAGTTCGATCCCTGCCACCAGGGAGGGGACCCACATGGCACAGCAGACCTCTCCTGCCTCGCCCGCTGCTCCCCTCAGCAGTGTGTTTCAGTCAGTCTGCCTGTTCTGTTCCCGGCTCTGTCTCTGGTGAATCCTCTCAGACCCTGCACCTCGGCCCTTGTATTCATAGATAAATATTTTAGGAGGCAAAATTAAACTACATTGTTTAGAAATGCACACTTCATTGGCAAAAATAAACAGAAATTTAAGAAAGTGATTACTGTTAAAGATTGGACAGTGAGTGATTAACTCTAGGGGAGAAGGAGTGGGTGTGACTGGGAAAGGATATACTCAAGGGACTTCTGAGGTGCTGCTAACACACTTTTTTTTACCTGGGAAATGATGATTACATGTTAGTTTCAAAATGAAGGCATACATGTCATACAGACTTATGTAACTGTTATACTTAGCAGTTTATTTATTTATTTTTTAAAGCAAATACAGTCCCAGGGCCTCCCTGTTGGCACAGTGGGTTAAGCAATGCACTATGAAGCAAACCGCAGCCACTGCAGCACGAGTTTGATCACTGCCATCAGCTGACCCACATGGTGAGGCAGACCTCTCCTGCCTTACCCGCTCTCCCTTCAGAAGTAAACTTCAGTTGATCTGCCTGTTCTGCTCCCCACTCTGTCTGGTGAATCTTCTCACCTCTTGCGACTATGGCCTGTATCCCAGTTCGGATCTTGTATGCATAAATAGGTAAATATTTAAAAAAACAAAAAACAAATACAGTCCCTTCTCAGTATCCCAAACCTGAAGCTATGTCATATTTGGGTAAACAATGCCAGACTCAGAGGTCACTGGGCTTTATTTTAAGGCCGTGGCTCACTTGATTCAGAAGATAAAATAAACCAGAGTTGAAGAATACCTACGGATCATATGGTAAATACTGTTAAGGTGTTGGTTCAGCTTTCAAAACCCCCCTTGCAGGATCAGCAGGGGAAGAAACTTGACTCATGATGGACCAACCAAATTCATTCTCCCAGGACTGAATTCTGAGCTGAAGCACAGATCTGAATAGAAAGCACAGAGTGGCACTGCTCAGGAGGAAAGGAGGAAGGAGCTCTCTTAAATAAGAGCACTGATCAACCCTGGCTCCCAACTTGCCTAAGGTCTAGTAGATTCTATTTAAAAAAAAAAAAAAAAAAAAAAAAAAAAAAAAAAAAAAAAAAAAAAAAAAAAAAAAAAAAAAAAAAGCCTGTATATTAGCATCCTAGGTTGCAAGGAACCCAACCAAAATAACTTAAAGGACAAAAAGGGCCTCCCTGGTGGCATAAGGGGTTAAATCTCTGAGATATCATTGTGTTGGCTTGAGTTTTAATCCTGGTCAGAAAGCTGACCACATATGGCACAGCAGACCTCTCCTAGACAGCCCACTGCTCCCCTCAGCAGTGTATTTCAGTAGATCTACCTGTTCTTCTCCCCACTTCTGTCTCTGGTGAATCCTCTCATCCCCTGCAACTCTGACCTACACAGTTCTTGTATGCATATATAAAAATAAATCTTGGGGACCCCTTGATGGCACGGAGGGTTGAATCACAGTGCTGTGGGGCTGTCTGCAGCCCCTGCAGCATGAGTTCGATATCCAGTCAGGGAGGTGACCCATATGGCACAGCAGACTTCTCCTGCTTCACCCAGTGCTCCCCTCAGCAGTGTATTTCAATCTGTCTATTCTGTTTCCCACTTTGTCCCTAGTGGATCCTCTCACCCACCCCATACCTCTGGCCTGTACCCCAGTTCTTGTATGCATAAACAGATAAATCTTTAAAAAAAATACATTTTTATAAAGGAAAATGTGTAACAGTAAAGGTTCTTCAATAATTCTGACATGCCTTTAGCTGGATTAACCAAGAAAAACAAGAGAGACATATCACCAAAAATAGAGAGGTGAGGGCATTACCACTGACTTTTCATTAAGTTAACTATGAAGGAATACTATGAACTTTATGCCAAATAACACAACTTAGAAGAAATGGACACATTCCCAGGAAAACACAAATTACAAAAAATGAGTGGAGATGATATAGAAACTCTGAAGCAAAAAATTGAATAATGTAATTAAAATTTGCATGCAAACAAAAGTCCAGGTTGAGATGGCCTCACTGATTAAGTCTTTTTTTTTTTTAAAGATTTATGTTATGCAAACAAGCACTGGGCTATGTGACAGGAGAGTGGGTGTGTATGAGAGAATCCACCAGAGACAGTGGGGAGCAGAACAGGAGGACCTCTGAAATACAGTGTTGGGCGGAGCAGTGGGTGATACAAGAGAGGTCTGCTGCACCATGTGGGTCAGCTCCCTAGCCAGCCAGGGATGGAACTCATGTTGCAGTAGCAGGCTTGATAGCACTATGTCTTTAACTGCTGTACCACCAGGGAGGCCCTGATTAAGTATGTCAAACATTAAAAAAAAATTTTAAAAAAAAGATAGCAATATTTTATAAATTCTTACAGAAAATAAAGAACACTTCTATATTAAGATATCCAAGGCAAAAAAGGTAACACGCATATAAAGTACAGACCTGTATTCCTCCCAACTAGAGACACAAAAACTACCCCTAAGTATTACCAAATCAAATCCAAAAAAAATATAATAAATACCATGAGCAGGTGGGATTTACACTATGAACACAAGCCATATATGTAGTCATCTCATTAAATGCAGAAAAATCATTTGACAAAATGCAACACCATTCATGACCGAAGTTCTCAAGGGTCCCAAAGAAAACAGATGCTATACGAAAATCAGGATAGCCCATTTACAAAGGTGTGGGTGAAGAGGTACCACAAGGATCAGTGCAGGAACCTGAAGTAGAAAGTAAGCTGGTACCAACCAGTCCCAAACGGATAAAGGGAAGGGCTAATCACCAGAATCCAGAAGGAAAGTAATGTGGAGTTTGCCACTGTAGAAGGTGAGCTTCACTGCAGGGACACAGCCAATCAAAGGCATCTTGCAAGGAGGGAAACAAGGAACACTCTAACCTCATTCTCTTCATTCCTTTCTGTCTCTTGCCAGGACTCCTCTTTGATCAAACCCAACATAAAGTTCAAGATGTCAGTGAGTGATTATACTGGACAGTGAAGTTGAAGCTATCTGGTACAAAGAGGTAAGCCCTAGTTCATGTACTTTGGAAGAATTCTGTGCTTCAAGGACTAGGATTCATGCCTCAACACTGTTAATTCTTCCTGCTTCTCTTAGTGTGTTCTCTGCTTATGTCCTGTTACATAGGCTTCCCTTTACCTCTGCTTGATGGAGACTATAAATGCTGCATAGTAACCTTAGCATTGGTGGGGTGGAGGGCTTCTTTCTGAATGGCTGTCTCAGTTTTACATAAAAATTTCTGATTGGCTCTCAGCAGTCACAGGCTTGAACCTACCAATCACTGTATCCAAGGTGGTAGAATACTCATGACTGGCCAGCTGCAAGTGATATGCTCACCCCTATGAGTCTGAGGTCTGTTGGTAAACTGCAGTCTCTTTCTTGTAAATTCCTTCTCTTTGCTCAAGCTAGTCAGAGTTGGAGTCTGCCATTTGGAATCAAAAGAACTTTACTGCAGTCTGAAAGCAATCAAGAACCAAAGTAGGGAAAAGATACAATTGCCAGAAGACTTGATGTTATGACTGATAAGCTCAAGAATATTCTCATTTCTGCTCAAAATCAGAATTTTAACAGCAGATATGTCCACACACTCAAAATGGTTTTGGACTGTAAAGTAAGAAATGCATATTATACTTATATTCTGGATGAGAAGTCCAAAATATTGTCAATAAAAAATTGAGATCGAGGAAAGCACGGTCAGAGAAAGAAGTTGGAGTGTGATACAGTTACTGACTTACCCAAAGTCAGCACGTAGGAACTTTCCCACAATCCATGATTTAGGGAGATTTCTAATTACTTATTATTTTTCACACACAAAAATATCTGCAGGCTTTTTACGTGGCCCACATTTCAGTTGGTTTTTTTGGTTGTTGTCGTTTTTTTGGTAAAGTTTCATCATCACTTACCTGGAGTCAAACTTCTTCTCCATGCTCTGCTTAATCCCTTTTTGATAAAAATTCTGCCAGTGGCTTGACTTCTTAGTGATTTACTTCTTAGTGATCAGATTCTTCATGAATCAGTCTTTTATCTTCCTAACTCTGAGCAATAGGAAAATAAAAGAGAGTAAATTTTTGGGAACTTCTTACAAGTCACATTTCTGAAGTAATATGCCAGTTCCTACTTTCCTGCCTCCATATTAATTAAACACCAGATGTACATGGGAGGTCTTTAAAATACTCTTTAAAAGCTATTTTTTTTAAATATTTTATTTATTTATGCATACAAGAGCTGGGGTACAGGTCAGAGTCCAGGGAGGTGAGAGGATTCACCAGAGACAGAGTAAGGAGCCGAACAGGCAGACTGACTGAAACACACTGCTGAGGGGTGCAGCGGGCGAGGCAGGAGACGTCTGCTACACCTTGTGGGTCTCCTCCCTGGACAGCGGCAGGGATTGAACTCATGCTGTAATGGCTGCAGTTTGCTTCATAGTGCGTTGCTTAACCCACTGTGCCACCAAGGAGGCCCCTGTGTTGTTGTTGTTTTTAAGTTATTTTATTTATTTATGCATAAGAGTTGGAGTATAGGCAGGAGTTAAGGGGAGGCCAGAGACAGAGTAGGGAACACAACAGGCAGATTGACTAAAATACACTGCTGAGGGGAATAACAGGCCAGGGTTAGTTCCCTGACTGGGGATTGAAGAGGCTGGAATGGTGCAGATAGCTTCATAGTGCTGAGACTTAACCCCCTGCACCACCAGGGAGGCCCACCATCTCACTTATTTTCTTCCTGTGAGCACTTCCTAGGATCTTTTTTCCCCAATAAACTTGTACTCAAAACTTAGCTCAGTCTATTTCAGTAGGAATCCAGGAGAACACCACACTTTAATTAATATACATGCTTTTTGAGTACTAATTACACCAAATATTGTGCTAAGAACTTTATCATGTGTAAAGTGCTCATCAGCAACTGCCATTTCAAGGCCACATTATTGTTAGCACTTACAGAGAAACAGAAGCTCAGATGGAAGCACCTTACTAAAGATGCTCACAGTACGTGGAAAGCTGGAATTTGAACTTGCTTTAATGGACTTCAGAATTCATGTCTCTAAACTCAGTGTAATATCTTCTTTCTACATTAATGCTCCTGTCTCAGTTCCCCAGAAAACAGACTGAGACTGGTATCGATAAAGTTCACTACAGAGCATTGCCAATATCAACACCTAGAAGGGACAGGAAAGCAGGGTCAGTCGGAGAAGGAAGTTGGGACTGTGATATAGTCACAGAGGTCTCCTATTCACAGGGAGTTCAGAAACTGGAATGGCCTTGAGGTTTAGGAGCTGGTTATTTATACCTCCCCAGTACTGTTTTCAGTCCTTGGACGTGGGTTGCCAGTGAGAAGGCACAGCCTTGTAGGAAAAGGTTCTACTTAGCATAGACAATTACTGGAGGGCAACACAAGTCTCCTGCTGTCAACACTCCCAGCAACTGGGGGAATGGATGCCTTAATCTTGACAGGCAGGATGTGGATGATGCATGAAATGTGCACTGTTGTCTACTTTTTGCTTAATTTTTTGTAAAGATGCATCTTAAAAGTCGGGTTGTGGGAGAGGGAAAAAAAAGAAAAAAATGCATCTTAAGCAAATATAATGTATGGACTGATTCTTAATCATGGCTTTTAACAAACTAACTAGAAGTCAACTGACAAAACATAAAAAATTGCAGCAAGCAGCGCTTCTGCCCACCTGTGACTTTGCAGGTGTGTTCACAGACTTTCCCTTCGGGGAGGCTCTTTCTGCCTGTTTGTTATCTGTGCAAGTGTCCTTTATTCTTCTCCCCCTTATATAATACACCTCCCCATTTGATTAACAAAAAACAAAAACATATAAACCAACCAGAAAATTTAAAACTTAAATAAAATGGGAACCTAGACGTCCAGATTGATAATAAAGGACAGGTAGGTAAATGGGGGAGAAGAGAGGATCATCCTTACAGAGAATCCCCACAGAGAAATGTAAAGAAAAATGAAGACTTGAAAAGTCCTTATATTACAATCATCATGCAAAAACTGATTTTTTTAAAAAAAGGAAAAAGTTGTCAATGTATGGACCTCCCTGGTGGTGCAAGGGGTTAAGTCACAGCACTATGAAGCATCCACAGATGGTTGCAGTAAAAGTTTGATTCCAGGTCAGGGAGCGGACCCACATGGTATAGCAGACCTCTTCTACTCACCTGCTGCTCCCCTCAAAAGTGTTTTTCAGTAGATCCTCTTGCTCTGTTCCCCACTCTGTCTCTAGTGAATCCTCTCACCCCTTGGACTCTGGCCTGTACCCCAGTTCTTATATGCATAAATAAATAAATCTTTTAAAAAGTCAAGGTGGATAAAGGTATATGGGGGTTCCTATATCTTTCTTACAACTTATTTCTATAAGATTGAAATTATTTCAAAAGAAAAATAAGCTAGTGGGACAAAGTGGGTATAAGTATAGATGAAACAAGAACATTCATGAGCCAGTATTCTTAGAAACTTGGTGATAAGCATGTGTTATAAATAATTTTAAAAATTCTGCAGGAGGGCCTCCCTAGTGGTGAAAGGGGTTAAGTCTCAGCACTATGAAATTATCCCAGTTAACCCACATGGCTGGCGCAGCAGACCTCTCCAGTCACCCCTCAGCAGTGTATTTCAGTAAGTCTGCGTGTTCTGCTCCCACTCTGCTCTGATGAATCTTCTCGCTCCCTCACACCTGTAGCTTATATCCCAGTTATTGGATAAGTCTTTAAAAAAAAAAAAAAAGTATGAGGAACCTGGGCAACAGCAAAGTCAATGAGAGAATGGCAAAAAGAAGCAAATATGGGTCTCCCTGGTGGCGCAAGGGGTTGGGCACTACACTGTGGGGCTTTCCACAGCCACTGCAGCATGAATTCAATCCCCGGTCAGGAAAAGGACACACTTGGCGGGAAGGACCACTCCTGCTGCACCCGCTGCTCCCTTCAGCAGTGTATTTCAGTTGACCTGCCTGTTCTGCTCTCCCTTTGTCTGTGGTGAAGCCTCTCACCCCCTGCACCTCTGACCTGTATCCCAGCTCTTGTACGCATAATTTTTAAAAAAGATTTATTTATGCATAGAAGAGCTGGGGCACAGGCCAGAAGTGCGGGAGGTGAGAAGATTCACCAGCCACAGAGTGAGAAGCAGACAGGCAGATTGACTGAAATACACTGCTGAAGGGAGCAGTGTTTGAGGCAGGAGAGGTCTGCTGCGCCATGTGGGTTCCCTCCCTGGCCAGGGATCAAACTGGTGCTGCTGTGCCACGATGTTTCACAGTACAGTATAGCACTCAACCCGCTGTGCCACCAGGGAGGCCCCCCGCATAATTTAAAAAGAAAACCTTAAAAAAAAAAAGATCAGGCAAATTCAGGACAGATGTGAAAATAAATCTCTGGATTAGAACTGGGTACAGCAGGGACAAGGTATCCAGGAAGAAGATAAAACTCAAGGTTTTGAGAGGATGCAAAAAATTACTTATAGGCATATGACGAAAGTTGAAGCATTCAGAAAAAAAAATCAGTGTTCTGTGCATGGAATACTAGACAAATGAAAAAAGAGGGCATTAATTCTCAGAAAAATGAAGGATGTACTACAAATGAGTGCAGTACTCTACTTGGTTTAGTAGTAAATATTTGTTCTATAACATAAGAACTGACTGCTAACTTAACAACAATTTAACCACATAACTATTTTGGGGAGATGAGGAAAGGAAAACTGTGAGCTAAGTATCTGTCTCCCTGATTAGTATTCAACACAATGTATAAAACAAAGAAAATAAGAAATATCAACTATAAGAATTACTTCCAACTTATAAATAACATCAGGAAAAACATATAGAAGTATGGAAATTTGAAATGGGACATGGCATGGTTTATTTCCTATATACAATGTTTAATATTAATTTTTAAAACTGTCAACTGGAAATATATGTGTCTTGAAGTTTCTACAGTATTCTGCAAATTTTGACAATGAGAAATGAATGATCCTACTAAAGTAAAGCAAAGAAATACCTAAATTTATAGCTAAAGCTCCAGAATAAGTTTCAACTAACTTCTTCTAGGAAGCATTCCCTTGATTCCCCCCAAGCGTCATGCTTTTTATGGCATTCGGGTGGGTAACACACAATCTAAAATTTATAGATTAGATTCAAAATAACCTTTACGGAGCGGTTACCTTGTGCCAACTACAGTACTAAACGCTTTCCATTAATTACCTGCTTTCTAATTACAACCACTCCAACAGGTGGTAGCCACCTTCATTTCCTGGGGGAAGCGTCACCAGTTCAGTGGAGAGCTAGGCGTGGCACTCGGGTTTCTAACTCCATCCTTTCAACAGTTACATCGCCACAGACATTAACAAGAAAGACGAACAGCCGCCCACCAAATGGAAACCGAGTACCCCCGTCCCACGCCGGGGGAGGATTCACCACGTGTGCCCAATTGGCCCTTAACTGCTCGGCTGAACCCCTGCTGCCAGCAGACACTACCCCTACCACGCAGCAGGGACTGACTGGACCGGCGCTCGCTGGTAAACCCTGCACCGCCTCTGGCACCCGCACCGCCCGGAGCGTACTAGCCGCCCCCCAGGAGGCGGCGCCCCCGGCCCTGGCGAGGAGACCCGTACAGAAAGCTCACGTCTCCCGCCGCCGTCCCGCGCACTTTTCAGGGCGCCTCCACCCCCGACCACCGCGCGGGTGGGCAGCATCACCTGCGCTTCCAGAAGAAGCCGAGGCCCCGGCGGGACGCTCACCGCGCCCGGTTCCGAGGGACTTGTGCTCGCAACTGGGCTCCCGGCCCAGGACGCCGAGGCACTCGGACGCGGAGACGACCGAGCCGGGCCTTGAACCTGAGGGACTCCAGAGCCCCGGCCTCGCGCCTCAGAGCAGCCCCGGCGCGAACAGCAGACGCCGAGCGGCCTCTCCACGCCCGCGCGGCCCACGCCCGCCTCCTGCTTCCCGCGCCGCAAGACGCGAGTCGAACGGCCGCCCCGCCCACGTCTCCACGGCGACGTGGCGTGCGTGTGGGACGCCGCCGGGGACCCGGGAGTTCGCGCAGCCTCAGTCTGGACGGCGACACGCCCCCCCAACACACCCCACCCCCGGCTGCCTAGGAGCACCCACACAGCTACTGTAATGGATTCGAGGTCCTCGGCGAACGCCGGGTCTGGAGCCCCGCAGAGCTCAGCTCCAGGCCCACTCGTTTCTTGAAGCGCAGTATTTCTGCTGCTTCTGTCAGAAGAGTGGGAGCGGTTTCCAAGCGGCTCCCAAGTTACGTTTCGTGGAGAAACACTAGGCAGAAGGTTCCCGTCGGGAGGTTGGCACGGTTACTCCAACCACGCTCCCGCGTGAGCCTCCCTGGCTCTAGGTCCTTCACGGTGCCGGGGAAGTGCGAACCGGCCCTCAGCGGGAGGGCGCCCGAATGCGTGCAGCAGCGACAGGGCGGGGGCCATCCTGCAGCCGCGAGTGTAAATTATCTTCACTTAAATCTCACAACCCTGCCTTTAAAAATGTAATACGGCACTGCTAGTGTATGTGTGTGTGTGTGTGTGTGTGTGTTTCTTTAATGTGCACCCATCCTGAAAATCTTTTAAAATAGGAATGGGAACAATGGGTAGACAGTCCTGTGTTTTTCTCTAATGCTTTGTAAAAGACCATCTGAATGCATATGAGACGTGTGGTGCACAAAGCAAAGGCTGGCATTAGGTATTCAAATGCCTGAAATATGTTGTGTTAAAACACAAGGAAATATAAGTTCTTGGATCTCGAGCTTAGAATCACAGGTAACTGGCATTCCTGTTCTACACGTTAAATTTGGTAAAAAGGGTATTTAAAAGAATGATTCGCTTTAGCAGGACAAGGGAACCAACGTTTTAAGGAGGACTCTTATCTGAAACTATGTGGCCAAGTGGTTTTAAAATAACTTGGAAATTTCTAGGTCTTAATTAACACTGTTAGCTAATATTTACTTATTAGTCTTTCTTATAAGCACTTTTATAAAAGCTATGTGTATATACATAATGACAAATGCAGGATAAGTCAGTAAATATACTTTCTAGATTATGTGCTGGTGCTTTCTTCCTGTCATGCATATTTACCACCATCAACTTTACTAATTTAAGAAACTATGAAAGGTATTTTCCATTTAGGTGATAGTGAAAATAATACTGTGGTGGGGGATGGGAAAAGTTAGATCATGCTACAGAATAAACAGATTGCTCTCATAATTTTTAGGTTTCCAGTATTTTCATTTGCTTCTCTTCTATTCTTGCACAGTTAATTTCCCCAAATGAATGAACTTCTCATGCCAAAATCTGAACCCACAATTTTAATCAAACCAAGAGATTCCAAATATTTAATAAGGAACTAGTATAAATGGTGTCTTTCTCTCTAAGGGGTTTCCAGTACTACCCTTTGAAAATGTATTAGTTGCAAAAAAGGGCATTTATAACTACATATATCCCTGCCAGGGAGAAATAACATTCAAAAGCTACAATGAAACAATAAATTACAAGTATCTATCTAGTTTTTGCATTCTAGAGGTTAAAAAGTTACTGATGTTCTTCTTTAATAATCTTTAGTCCCAGGTAATAATTTTCATCTTTTACAATGCCAAATTGAAACTTTGGGAGGTTAAGATATGAGTTGAGTCCAAGGTTCTACAAGACAATAAAGAGCTTGGTGCCACATAGGTCCCAATTAGGATAGGACCCACGGATTTAGCTCCAGCCCAGACCTCCATCATGTAAGCTACAATGCATTGAGCAAATTTCATGCATGGCTTATGCTAATTTTATTTTAAAGATTTCTCTTATTTATTTATGCATATAGGATCTGGGGTATAAGCCAGAGGTTGGGGGGGAGGAGTGCTGAGAGGATTCACCAGAGATAGAGTAGGGAGCAGACCAGGCAGGAACAACGAAATACACTGAGGGGAGCAGCGAAATACACTGAGGGGAGCAGCCAAATACACTGAGGGGAGCAGCCAGCAAGGCGGGAGAGGTCTGCTGTGCCATGTGGGTCAGCTCCCTGGCCAGGGATCTCAGTGGCTGCCCAAAGCTTCATAGGGCTGAGACTTAACCCCTTGCGCCACCCGGGAGGCCCCTTACACAAACTCTTTTACATTCCTCCCCCATAAAGGTGGAGTCTCAGTCCCTTTCCCTTGAATATAGCAAACACTAGTGATTTCCACTTAAGGAACAAAATGTGGCATGTGGCAGACATGACACTGAGAGACCTCAAGACTATGTTAGAAAAGACAATTTAGCAACTGTCTGGCATTCTTGTTCTCCCTGAGCATCTGCTTTCGGAATCAAGCTACCATGTTGTGAGGAAGCTCAGGCCACAGAGAGGCATATGTAAGTATTCCAGCCACAACTCCAGTGGCCCCAGCTAACAACCACCAAACATTTAAGAGAGACTTTTTTTTAAAAGATTTATTTATGCATACAAGAACTGGGGTAAAGGCCAGAGGTGCAGAGGGTGAGAGGATTCACCAGAGACAGAATGGGGAACAGAACAGGCAGGCTGAATAAAAAAAACACTGCTGAGGGGAGCAGCGAGCAAGACAGGAGAGGTCTGCTGCACCATGTGGGTCAGCTCCCTCACTGGGGATTGAACTCATGCTGCAGTGGCTGTGGACAGCTTCATAGTGCTGCTACTTAGCCCCTTGTGCCACCAGGGAGGTCCCTAAGAGTCTCTAGATGACCATAGTCTCCAGCCTTCCAACAGCCCCAGTTGATGTTGAATGGACAGAGCCTAGCTGTCCTCTCTAAAACAAGGCCAAATTGCAGATTTGGATGCAAACACTGAGCCACTGAGTTTTGGGGTGGTTTGTTACATAGCAACTGATAACCAGAAGGGAATATTATCTCTAATTCCCTTTACATGCCTGAAAGCTAGGCACTATCCCTTTTTGACAGTAAACAGGCCCAGAACGATAAAATATTAGTTCACATTTCACATTAAGGAGCAGAGTTTCAAAGAATGGGCCTTCTACTTTAGTGACAAGAGGATTGGGTCATTTTCCTCAGCATTAGGTGGAACCTGGATTCACAAAGGAGCTGGGTTTGTTGGTTTTTTTTGTTTTTTAAGATTTATTTATTTATGCATACAGGGGCTGGGGTACAGGCCAGAGTCCAGGGAGGTGAGAGGATTCACCAGAGACAGAGTGGGGAGCAGAACAGGCAGATCAACTGAAGTACACTGCCGAGGACAGCATCGGGCGGGGCAGAAGAGGTCTGCTCACCATGTGGGTCCCCTCCCTGGCCGGGGGCAGGAATTGAACTCCCGCTGCAGTGCCTGAGGATTGCTTCATAATATGTTGCTTAACCCACTGCCCCACCAAGCTGGGTTTTTAAAAATTAAAAAATCACCTACTAAATAACTTTGTATAGGCTTAAGAAAACTATCTGATTTATAGAGGTTGTATAAGGCTTTCACCCACCTTATAATATTTAATCTTGACGACAGCTGTGCATGGGTTATCAATCCGTTTTTTAAAATGAGAAAACCAACCATACAGATACTTCTGCCTCTTGCCTGCAGAGAAAGTAGTTTGTAAGGAACACATTTTAGTTAACATTACAGATCAAAAAATAAATAAACGTTTCCATAGTTTTCTCAGTTGCCAACAGAAAAAGGGAACTGAGTAACTCACTGCTAGTCTCCTAATTTCACAAGTGAAGAGGGAAGCCCAAAGAAAGTAGGCCCATTCAAAGAAATGTCGGTTTTGCTGGCCTCCAGAGAGAAAAAAATTAATATTTCTCTCCACGGCCATGTATCATTTCACATCAAACCTGGCCGGTCCCAAGGGGCAAAAACTGGGGCTCGTGATAGTGCTGCAGACCAGACTCACAATGACTTCCGTCAAACCTCTTCTGACCTCCCCTCACCAGCACATGTTACTCTTGTAGCTCAGAGTAGGGAAATATTTGCATTTTTGTGCTCTGGATGGCCACAGCCTCGGGACTATGTAGGAGGCTAGACAATGACGTTCGCCATCTCATTTTCACCAAACCATACTCGCACTTCCCCTTCCCGTACAGACTAAGACTTCAGGTTATGCCATTTCAGTGAACTCGTCAGTCACCCTAGCCCAATCAGAAGCAGCCGTGGCAAGTTGCATATTAATGCAGCAACGCGTAATCTCGCTTATTTCTAATTAACTTACAAGCGGGGCCATTTTCGAAAAGAAAAGAACAAGACTTAGAGAGGCCAGAGCTTTGTCCAAGATTATATTCCTAGTGAAAAGGAACTGAGGTTTGAGTCCACACCCCCGAGTGCTCCTAACTTATTCCCACTGCCGAAGTCCCACGGTTCTCCGGCCACGCGAAACGCGCCCCCAGGATGCGCCACGCCGCAGACCCCCGGCTACGCAGCCCCGGCCACCGCCTCCCCACAATAGCAGTCGGGCGGGTGGTCCAGCTTCCAGGGCGGGCCGCCCGCCCCGCCCGGCCCCGCCCCTGCCGCGCGCGTGGGAAAGCGGCGTCCTCCCCGGGCTGCCCACGACGACCGCCTGCGCGCACGGGAGAGGGCTTCCGCTGCCCGCGCCACGGCCTACTCTGCGCCCCCGCCGTCTCCTCTCTGCTCCCGCCTCCCCGTCGCTAGGCTCACGCGGGGGCCGACACCCCGGGAGCGCGCCGTGCTGCTTCTCTTTTCCGCCCGGCACAGCCGTGGGCACCTCACATCCGGGCGCGCAGCGGCAAAGGCGGCGCTGGGGCCCGGGTGCGTGGAGGGAGTTATTAAGGGGGAGGGGAACGGGGAGGAGGGGCGGAGGGCTGGGCCGCGGTTACGGCGGCTGAGGAGAGACAGCCCGAGCGGGTGGGGGGGGCGAGAGCGAAGGCCGCGCGGAGCAGCTCTCGGACCGGCGCGGGCGGCGGGAGGGGAGCGGCGGCCGAGGCGAAGGGCCGCCGAGCGGCGGAGGCACCCAGTAAGGGCTCGGCGGCGGTAGATGCGAGGTCCCGGACGCCGCGCGCCGGGGCCCGCAGGGAGAGAAGGGGCGCGGGCGCGCTGCCCCCGGGGTCGCGTGCGTGAGCGCGAGCGCCGGGGCGCGCGCGGGGGGTGGGCAGGGGCGGGAGGCTAGCGGGGCGGCCGGCGGGCAGCGGGCGGGCGGGCGGGCTGGCGGGGCCCGAGCCGCCGGGCCGGGGCGGACGGCGGCGGGCCTGCGCCGGCTCCAGCTCGGAGCGCCCGGGCCGGGGGATTCGGCCTCCCCGCTCCCTCCGGCCCGCCTCCCTCCGTGAGTACCGTCCCCGCCCTTCTTTCGAAGGAGGCCGCTGGGCCGGGGCCTGCGCGAGAGGCCGGGGGTTGGGGTCGCGGCCCCGGGAAGGCGAGTTTCGGAGCTGAAGCCGGCGCTCGCCCCTCCCTTGCCACGGGCGCTCCTGACATGGCCACAGGTGCGGCCAGCCTGGCGAGGGGCGCTCCGGCCCTGTCCGCAGTCCCTGGCCCCCGGATAACAAGGGGCAGCTGGCGCCGTCCATTGGCAAGTGACAGGCACTTTACCACAGCCCGACTTCCCGGATCCCCTGCCTGAAACCAGTCTCCTACCTGCCCCCACTGCGAGAAACTTCCCACTACTGCCTGCTCGGTCCCCAAGGGTGGAAGCAACTTATCTTAGTTTCTTTTTGTATTAAAACTGCTTGAGAATTGTACCCTGATTTGGGCACTTTCCACTTCTGCTTTCCTTTGCCCTGTTGATGCCTAGAATACTTTATTAGAAAGGATAACTTGATGCCAGTGGTTTTATTTCAGAGTGGGTTCTGGTTTATAGCATAGGGTTTGCTTTCCAAAGCTAGTCATTTTACGAGAAAAATTTTGGTTTCTTGAACAATCAAGACTTCTGGAAATACACTCTTATCGGTGACAGTTTTGTGCTGATCTGTCTTCCAGGTGCAAAGAATTGTAGACCAAGGAGCCATGGATAAGAGAAGTGTGGGTGACACAGAAAATGGAGATGCTTTCCTTGACCTGAAGAAGCAACCAGCCTCCAAATCCCCCCATCGCTATACAAAAGTAGGCTTTGTTACTATGAAATAGTGTTTCTTTATAAGTAGGGAACTTAGTAACATTGTGTAGGTATTTCATTAGTATTATCTACAATGGTAATCTCGTTCTTACTATAGGAACTAAATATTAAATTAGGTTTACAAAGGCAGTGCTTGAAACTTTTTTCTCTGAGTAAATAGTTTAAAACTAAACATAGCTTTCAGGTAAAGGGAAGATTGGTTCAGATATCAAAGGAGCTTGTGAATTTTGTACCAACACAAGTTCTGTTCCAATTCTGTAACTGGTATGTTATTGATTTGCATGCTGAAGGGTAGGATTCCAGCTGTGGAATACTTCCTATACAATGACATTTCCTTGAGAGGTGCACTCCCCAAGGAGAATAGTGCCTCTACTCTTGCCTACTTATAATGTCTCAAATGTAAAGCTTACTTTAGCATTTAAAAAAAATTGAACTAGGAGGGATGTCAGGTGTAACAGGGTTCTTGGTTAATCACTGTCTTATACATTCTGTTTTGACATAACAGAATGTGAGTTGGTAAAAAGCATTTTACTTTATTCAAACGTGGTTTTTCTAAAGGTAGTCTCAAACCTGAAAGTGCTTGAGCAGTGTTTTACGACTTAAATTCATTACCTAAAATGTTAACAGGTGAAATCTGAATGAGAAAAGTTTATCAAATGAAGGGAAACTAACTTGAACTACTTTTATAGGCTTATGTGATTTTAAATATCCCAGCATTTTTTGAATAAAAGTTTTTGACTGGTGGTCTGTTTTTAGAGTTTAGGCAGAGGCTTTTGAGTTACTTTCACACGCTGATGTGCAGTGTATTTTGTCTTTATGTGTATCAATCTTTATGCTTAAATCTTTTTTATAAAGGTATAAAGGTCCCCCTTAGGATAGAACTTACAGTGAAGACTAAGACGCTCACTATTGCTCATTCTGACAGTCCAGCTTTAGAATTCTACCATACTTAAATGTACCTTAAAGAAATGGTTAATAAAAAATTTTTGTTGTGTTAATGACAATGGCATTTAGAGGTAATGGTCTTCTCTACCAAATTTAGTTGGAAATATTTTTTATTCAAGAGGACTTAGTTAATGTCAATTTTAGCATTGTATTTAGGCAATGTTAGGGTAGTGCTTCCGTTTTCTCAATACTTTAGTGACTTTAAGTGGATTTGAGGCAAACTAAGCCTCAAGAGAAACCCTTTTAAGCACTATAATAAATGGCCTGTTCCATGTCTCATACTATTGAGCCATTCTACTCCTTACCTGCATACTAAGATCAAACTGTTGTAATAAAAGTTTCTGCTACTTGAAGTTCTTGAGCTAGAAAGTTTAGAAGTAGTAGAGGGAAACTATTCTCAGCAATCTTTGTAGGCTGTGTAGGCAGTGTATCTTTTTTTAAAGATATATTTATTTATGCATATAAGAACTGTGGTATAGGCCAGAGGTGTGTGCTGGGGTGGGGGTGTGGGGGGCGGAGAGGCAGTGTTCAGAAGATTCACCAGAGACAGGCGGGGAGCAGCAGGCCAGACAGGAGGTCTACTACACCATGTGGGTCACCTTACTGGACAGGGATTGAACACGTGCTGCAGTGGCTGCAGACAGCTTCATAGTGCTGAGACTACCCCTTGTGCCACCAGGGAGGCCCTAGTATATCTTGTGAAAACTTTTGTAAATGTAGGATATATACTGCAAGGTCAAAATATGGTTTATTTCATTGTCCAAATGAGAGGAATTCTTGATCTTTGACTCTTTATGGTTTAGTATTCAGTTACTTTATGGGATTACATTAATAGTGTGTTTGGAATTAGAAGTTTTTTCCCTACTAAGGTTCAGATGTTTGGCTAAGTGCTTTTAAGGGTAACACACCAGGGTTTCCCTGTGTGTTAAGAAATCCTTTAGTCCAGCTTGCTTCTCAAACATTAATATAAGAATCACCTATGAATCTTGGTAAATTGTGAATTCTGGTTGGTAGGTCAGGGGTGGGCTTAAAAATTCAAGTTTTCGGGCCTCCCTGGTGGCACAGTGGGTTAAGCAACGCATTATGAGGCAAACCGCAAACCGCGTAGCCACTGCAGCACGAGTTCAATCGCAGCCGCCAGCCATGGAGGGATCCCACATGGCGCAGCAGACCTCTCCTGCTGTGCCCGCTGTTCCCCTCAGCAGTGTGTTTCCATCCATCTGCCCATTCTGCTCTCCACTCTGTCTCTGGTGAATCCTCTCACCTCCCATGACTCTGGCCTGTACCGCAGCTCTTGTGTGCATAAATAAATAAAAATTGTTTTTAAAAAATTCAAGTTTTCAGCCAGCTCCCAGGTGGTACCCCTGCTGGCCATCCTAAAAGCAAGGCTTTGGTCTTGCAGGGCTTGCTGCATGATACTGGTGTTGTCAAGCACCCCGGATGCATAGTTATACAGGGTTCAGAGGGTGTCCCATGTGCTACCATTAGCAAATAAGGAACTCAAGTTGGAGTCATATTGGGCTCTTTCACTCCCAAAATCTCAATGGTGACTGATTGGGATAGCTATAATCGGGTTTATTTTATGCACCTGTTGTCCTGAGGGTCTTACTCCCTTCATTTATAAAACCCGTCAGGTCCATTTTGCTAGGCCAGATTCCTAAGGTCAAAAGTTATGGTTTGGTAGTATTTAAATGTGCTGTTAGGAAAGGCATGGGTTATGTTGAAGGACCTTTGAAGTAATTGTGTGCGGTCTCACTACAAAGTCATGGATTAAAAAGTGGTTTAGACAGTGGTTCTCAGATTAGCCTTTAGAAATACAAAAATCGCAGGCCCCATTCAGAGGCATTTAGTGAGGAACTCTGTGGGTAAGACCCAGACATTTGCATTTAAAGATGTTTAGGGAATTCTGATTGATTCAGGTTTGACAACTAGTGGCTTAGGAAATAGAAGAGGCAGTGATGCTTATTATGGGAAAAACTTTTTCTTACCTTCATTAGAGGTCCTTGGTAAATGCTTTGGATTGTCCCATTATTCCATGTTTTCTTTTCCTTCAGGTGAGCAAACTGGTCTTTTTAGGTCACAGAGTATACATATTTTATGCTGTTCTTCTTTTGCTCCTTCAACAGGAACTAAAAGCAGAGGACACTCAGAACATTCAGCTGATGCCAACCAGTGTCAATCATACATGTTAAATCTGCAACCTAAAAAGTAGATGTTGAATTATCTGAGTTTAATTTCATAAATACTTTCCATTAACTTCATTAGTTATGAATTGATACCATGTTAATCAGTATCTTCAGTGATTTTTAAAGATGGCCATTTTAATTTGTGATTTGATGGGCCATTTGGTCACAGTGGTACAGGCTGTTTAAGTCTTTGTTTTAAAGCATTAAGGAAATAGACAAGCAACTGAAGTCATTGATTTGAGTAATCATTCTACCCTACTGAAAGAAAATCAGTTAAGAAACTTGAAGTCAAGCCTCTTAGAATAAAGTGATTTATATTTTAGGTTGAAGTCAGTAGTCAGAAGACCCACTTTTCTTTCATTTTCTTTTTAAAAAAAGATTTATTATGCATACAAGAACTGGGGTACAGGCCAGAGGTCCTGGGGGTGAGAGGATTCAACAGAGTGGGGAGCAGAACAGGCAGACTGACTTAAGTTTACTGCTAAGGGGAGCAGCAGGACAGACAGTCGAGGTCTGTTGAACCATGTGAGAAGATCGATTTTTCTTATACAAAGATCTTATTTGATCTTTATAGGTATAAACTGACTTAAGTAGTAACCTTTAACAAATGGCATTTTAGTAACACTTAGCTATAAAATTCTTAAGCTAGTGTAAAGGTAGGGATACCTATTTATATTTGAGAAGGCAGAATTATGGTCTGAAAAATCACTATATAATTTTTTAAAAGATTTGTCTGTTTATGCATGCAAGAACTGAGGTGTAGGCCAGAGGTGCAGGAGGTGAGCGAACTCACCAGAAACAGTGGGGAGCAGAATAGGCAAAACAGGCAGATGTACTGAAGCACACTGCTGAGGGGGATCAATGGGCAAGACAGGAGAGGTCTGCTGCGCCCTGTGGGTCACCCCCTAGGCCGGGGATTGAATTCATGTTGCAGTGGCTGGCAATAGCTTGATAATGCTGTGTCTTTAACTCCTGCACCACCAGGGAGGCCCCTCATTATACAATCTTAATGATACAGCTAATACCCAGAAAACCTAGCTTACTGGATGTTCTTAGAGCTGACTGGTAATACCATAAAGAGTATCTTTTGACTACTTGTTCCAATTCGAAGTCACCTTGAAACACCAGGATTTAAGACTGTTGCTGCCATGAGTATGCTCTCCTGCTCATTTATGGTGGGAATTTCTAGCCTGATAAGGAGCCATTCATTTCACTACTGGGATGTTTAGCGTAGAAATCTATGGGAGGGGCCTCTGATTCCAGTAATGGTGCTACAGCGGGAGGCTGGCTTAAGGGACTCCTGCCTAAGGAGTGGCAGTTTGGCTCAGGGTTCCCCAGTGGGTCCACTGGACAGGGACAGACCCACAACAGACAGCGCTTCTGGGAAGGGGTTGTCCTCTCAAGAGGAGCAGTGCAGAAGAGAGGTGAAGAGCTCCAGTGTCTGGCTTTTCAATCTTATGCTTAGCCATACACTTAGCTTCTTGGGATCTCATTCTTTTCCTCTATAATATGTAAGTAGAATAGAATCAAATTCATAGGATTTCTGTGGAGAAAAATGTATGTCAGGGGCTTATGGAAAAGTGATAATGCTAAAATTTCCTATGACATAATAAAGGTAGGGTAGGGAAGGTACTCAAAAATAACTCCTTTAGATACCAACTTTTGATCAAGATGAATATGAAATCAGAAAGTCTTTCAAAGATGTAATGCAATCACCCAAAAAATGATTTTTGTAAGTTTTCCTTAGAGTACCTGCCTGTGTACTTACTGCTTTACATTGTTTTATCAGTTATATAAATACATTAAAAAGACAAGGTTTATTGCACTGATCAAATCAACAGAAAAATATGCTTTTCTGCTTTTTTCCATTACCATTTTCTTAGTTTCAAATTAATAGAAAGAGGTCGTTGCATCAAACCAGCCACTTTTAGAAGGTTGGGCCAATCAAGATGCTAAGTCTTACTTATCAATTCTGCAGGATCCAATTTGAATCCTGACCTGTAAAAACTGTTCTAAATGATGCTCCTTTAGCAACAAAGTCGTGAATGGGGGGTACGATGAAATATATTCCATGTACTCCTCAAGTTGTTAGTTCATCATCTGTGGATGCCATTATCTCATTGTGACTTAGTAAAAACTTGCCAGTCCTTTCACAAAAGTTGTTACTGTGAGCTGAAATGTCAGATCTATTCAGCAACTATACGAGAGCCCAGTGGGCCTGGCCCGGTGGTAGTGGGCACGTGGAGGGTAGGGACTGGAAGAGAAGGTCAAAGGCAGCCCCAGCCCACATGCTGCTCCCGGAACAATGCCTTTTTTTAAGGAAGAGCCATGCATACTCACAAGTCGGGTACTGGATCATGGGTACTGGGTCATTCTACGTGCTTTGACCATTAACACTGAAATAAAACTGGGTTCTTTTATACAAACTATCTATGTTATTTGAAAAAATCAAATACAGTCCACCAAAAGAGTATTTTTCTCTCATCCCTCTGGGTAAAATTCTATAATGTTAGATTATCATCAGAGTACATAACTGCATCTGTGTGGATTTCTGCTAACAGAAATGATGAGGATTTTAGCCCCGGTTGTTTAGGATTTACACTAGATTCATTTGCTTTCTTATTTAAATTTGTTTACTAAAAGTGAGTGTCCGTATTAGTGGTTCTAAAATAGATTGTTTGGGAGGCTTAATAAAATTTCATTATGATAGGGCCCTCCCTGGTGGCGCAGTGGGTTAAGCAACGCACTATGAAGCAAACCACAGCCACTGCAGCACGAGTTCGATCCCTGCCACCAGCCAGGGAGGGGACCCACATGGTGCAGCAGACCTCTCCTGCCTTGCCCGCTGCTCCCCTCAGCAGTGTGTTTCAGTAGACCTGCCTATTCTGTTCCCTACTCTGTCTGGTGAATTCTCTCACCCCCCCCAAACCTCTGGCCTGTACCCCAGTGCTTGTATGCATAAATAAATCTTTTAAAAAAATTTCATTACGATAGGCTACTAAAGAAGGCACATGCTAGATGCTGAATAAATATTTGCTGAGTGAAATATCTCCCAGCCCCTACTCTCCATGTGCCCACTACCATCGGGCTAGGCCCACTGGGCTCCCGTATAGTTGCTGGATTGATCCGACATTTCAGCTCACAGTAACAGCTTTTGTGAAAGGACTGGCAAGTTTTTACTAAGTCACAATGAGATAATGGCATCCACAGATGATGCCTTAGTGCTAAAACTTAGGGCTTAGTGCTAAAACTAAGAAAATGTGTTTATACTTACTTGGGTGTGGGAGTCTTAAGGCAATTAGCAGCTTGTTCTTGCTTGATCAGGTTTTAGTAACCTGTGTGAAAAGTAAGTTCTCAGAATTAACTCTTCTCGTCCAGAGGATAGTTTTAATGAATTTCTCCATGATCAGTAAGTTTCTGTGGGTGCTTTAAGACTACAGAAAGGCAGTCTCACACTCTGAAATGCTCAGGGCGGGGAGCACTCCCAGTTCAGGGTGACCACTTTGCAAGCTGTTATGGGTTTTTTGTTTTTTTTTTTTTAAGTCAGAACTGAAGGTTTTCTTTGAAAATACCTCAGAGGGGTTCCTTTCCAGGAATAACTACCACTAAAGACTCTTGATGCGGTAAGAAGTTCAAGAACACTTCTCTTGAGAGACTAGAGAGCCATTAAGGCATAGATAAGAGTCATTTGTCTACACTGGACACTGGAAAACATTCTGGCACACGGAAAGTGTTCTGTGAAAAGAGCAAAGTTTAGCTCCCCCAAATTTTAAGTGAAGGGGTCCTCAGATTGGGACATGATCTTACCCACTTGAGGACATTGTTGGGAGGTAACAGGTTTAGCTCTCCTAATCCGATGAGGATCTTTCTCATTTTCCCTAAACTCCAGGTGGAATGTTGGGCCACACTTTGAGAAACATGATCAGTTTAAAATACTACTTCTTAACCTCTTTAAGGACCACTGGAGATCTTTTGAAGGTATGAATAAAACACTCCAATGCATAATTTTGTATGACTTCAGGAGATCTTTTAGTCCTTCATGTCTTAAAATCGGTTTAGGGAGCCTGCTGTCAAATGCAACATGTATTAGTTTTATCTAGATTATTATTAAAGTTATTCCTGGCAGCTTTTGCAATCCAGGAATGTTTTTTTTTTTTTGCCCTGTTCTCAGCCTATTAAATACAAAAATGGCTCTTTATACTCTCTAGACAGGTAGGCTGTGTTTTAGACACTGCACTTGGTCAGAGGTGTACCCTGAAACAGTGGTGCTGCTGCCTTAGTGAAACTGTTCGCTGCTCTAACTTGTACTGTCTCAGCCCTAGTACATAAAGTCAACAAAGAAAACTGGAATAATACAGAAGGTAGAGTTAACACCTTTGTACCAACCTGAGTGCTCTTTCGTATCTGAGTAGCTGGCAATCATCTTTCTGTAAATTAGAGCAAGAAGTCTATAAGAAGAGAAGTTAAACAATACATTAGCCTTTGGGAACCAAACCTCATTTACTTTAAAAAAATTTTTTAAAGTTCACTGCTTCTAAAGTGTACTACTTAGTGGTTTTTAGAAAATTCACCAAGTTACTCACCCAGCTACTATAAAATTCTAGACTATTTTCATCACCCAAACTGAAACCCTGGACCTTTTCACAGTAACTACCCAGTCCCTAAGCGCAACACCAGTAACTGTTGTTCTGCTTTCTGTAGCTATTGAATTACCCATCTGAACGTTACACATGATATGTGGCCTTGTGTGCCTGGCTCTTCACTTCAGTGTTTTCAAGGTTCATTTTGTAGCATCTGCCAGTACTTTATTCTTGTTTATGGTCAAATAATGTTCTGTTGCATTGGTTTGTTACATTTTGTTTATCCATTTATCAGTTGATGGACACACTTTTTGCTTTTCGCTATTATAAGTAATACTATGAACATTCATTTAAAATTTTTTGTGTAGACATAATTTTTCAGTTCTCTTTATACTTAGAAGTGGAATTACTGGATCATATAACTTGTTTAATTTTTAAAAGAATTTTCACAGCATGGGCCTCCCTGGTAGCACAGTGGGTTAAGCAACGCACTATGAAGCAAACCACAGCCACTGCAGCACGAGTTCAATCCCTGCCACTGGCCAGGGGAGTGACCCACATGGCACAGCAGACTTCTCCTGCCTTGCCCGCTGCTCCCCTCAGCAGTTTGTTTCAGTCAGTCTGCCTGCTTGCTCTCCACTCTGTCTCTGGTGAATCCTCTTACCTCCCCGCGACTCTGGCCTGTACCCCAGTGCTTGTATGCATAAATAAATAAATCATTTTAAAAAAAAAAAAAGAAAGAATTTTCACAGCAGCTGTACCATCCCATCAGCAGTGTTTGAGGAGTCCAATTTCTCCAGATCCTTGCCAACACTTGTTATCCTCCTTTTTTTTTTTTAAGATTTACTTATGCATACAAGAACTGGGGTACAGGTCAGAGGTGTGGGGTTTCCTCCTCCTTTTTCAAATAGACAATCTAGAAGTGTGAAATAGTGTCTCACTATGGTTTTCACTTACATTTCCCTGATTAATGATATTGAATATCTTTTTTGTGCTTATCCGTTTGTATTTCTTTGGAGAAAAATCTGTTGAAATTTTTTATGTGTTTTTAAGTTCTAAGAGTTGACTCTGTATTCTGGATATGAAACCCTTATCACATGTAGTATTTTGTGAGTATTTTTCCTATTCTGTGAGTTGTCTTTTCACTTTCTTAATAAGTGTATCTGAAGCACAAAAGTTGATGAAGTTCACTTTTCTTTGGTTGCTTGTGCATTGTGACATAGCTAAAACACATTAATCCAACGTCATGGAGATTTATGCCTTCTAAGAGTTTTATATTGGTCTTATATTTTTGGTCTTATATTTAGGCCTTTGATACAGTTTTGAGTTAATTTGTTTATGCAGTGTTCATGTAGAAAATCAAATAATAAATATAAATATAGTATTTATTATAATAAATATAAAAATTAATATTGTAATGAGATAAATGTTTTTATAACAGTTTTAGGTTTACATAAAAACTGTAGAGTTCTTATATACCTCTCCCCTGGTTATTCCTGTTAATAACATCTTACATTAGTATATTTGTTATCAACAATATTGATACATTATTATTGATAATAGTTCATATTTTATTCATGTCTTTATTTTTTAAAGTTTTATTTATGCATACAAAAGCTGGGGTGCAAGGCAGAGCTGCGGGGGCAGTGGGGTAAGAGGATTCACAGAGACAGTGGGGAGCAGAACAGGCAGATCTACTGAAATACACCATTGAGGGGAACAGTGGAGGTTGGGGGGTGGAATCGAACTGCAGTGGCTACAGATAGCCTCGTAGTGCTGCGACTTAACTCTGGTGCCCACAGGGAGACCAGATGTCTCTCTAGTTTTAAATTAATGTCCTTTTCTGTGCCAGGATTCCATATAAAATACGGTATCACATTTAGTTTTTCTCACCTCAGTCTCCTTATTTCCTTTTTTGTAAGGTTATTTGTTACCTTTGTGAAAATATTTTTAAATATTTTTTGATCTCCACAAATAGAATAGTCTTTCTACATGTTTTATGGCTGTGTTAAAATACCATTCTTTTCCAGTTGATTCTTTTTTTTCCCAGTTGATTCTTAAATAGATAAAATCATTAGTAGTCATAAAGAATGCCTATCACTTGGGTTCCCTCTTAGGGGATTAAAATTTCAAATAAAGTCACGTTGTTAGAAACTTTTGTATACTAAAAATATACATATTTAAGTATGAAGTGTATTGTTCTTGATTTAATATACTAGGATTCTTAGTTTGATATTGAATAAGGGAATATGTAATAAAGTTTGGGTTACTTCTAATAGCAGGAAATTGCTCTGTAATTTTTTTTTTAAAGATTTATTTATTTATGCATACAAGAGCTGGGGTACAGGCCAGAGTCGCAGGAGGTGAGAGGCTTCACCAGACAGAGCGGGGAGCAGAACAGGTAGACTGACTGAAACACACTGCCAAGGGAAGCAGCGAGCGAGGCAGGAGAGGTCCCCTACGCCATGTGGGTCTCCTCCCTGGCCAGCAGCAGGGATCGAACTCGTGCTTCAGTGGTCGCAGTTTGCTTTATAGTGCGTTGCTTAACCTACTGTGCCACCTGGGAGGCCCCTGTTCTGTAATTTTTTTTTTTTAAAGATTTATTTATGCATACAAGAGCTAGGGTACAGGCCAGAGGTGTAGGAAGGTGAGAGGATTCACCACAGAGAGCGGGGAGCAGAACAGGCAGATCAACTGAAGTACACTGCTGAGGGGAGCAGCGGGCGAGGCAGGAGAGGTCTGCTGCACCATGTGGGTCCCCTCCCTGGCTGGCAGCAGGGATCGAACTCGTGCTGCAGTGGCTGCGGTTTGCTTCCTAGTGCGTTGCTTAACCCACTGCGCCACCAGGGAGGCCCTGTAATTTTTTTTTTAATCTTAGTATTTCATATATTAGAAAATTCTTCCTATTTTTACTAGAAAATCTTTTAGACCCTCCTGTGCTTAGCATTTACATTTTGTGATATTCAGTATCAGTCTAACTACTGTTGGTCCATCCCACTCCCAACCCCCAGTTTGTGTTACTCCTGTAGCTTTAATACCATGTTTGCCCTGCAGATTTCATTGGACTACAGTCTGTGCTGGCAGTTTTTGGGGGGTATGTCTGTGCTTTGGCAGATTTTTCAGATTTTTGAACACTAGATATTCTATTAATTTGGAATTTTGTGTTTCCCAGACTTGGAAGTTTTCTAGGTACTTATCCTGTTAATAGGACATACTTCCTAAATAAATACAAATGCTTGATTGATATTCTGTTCTAAAATGTCATCTGGACATAGCACATTTTGCTGTGATGGAGAAAACATTTAGATGCATTGGGTCTTTGAGGACAGTGAGTGAATTCATGGCTTGCTTATTCATGTACAAGCTTCCTATAAGTTGAGAGCAAATCTGTTCCTCTGTATTTACACCAAAATATGAGAAGCAGTGATCAGAGAAGCTGCAGTCTATTGTGAGGCCTGTGGTAGAAGCATTGAAAAGGTCAGGACACACTGGTATATGCTTTTCTGCAAGGCAGTGGAGGCATTTTGCTGGTGCTCACAGTTTAGAGATTGCCTTTTTCACTTTGTTACAAAAACATTTAAATATATGTAAAAGGAGGCAGTGGGTTTTGTATTTACGTGTATGTGAGGAGATGTGATATGGTAGTCCCTGTACAGCTGCACATATAAATGCATGTATTTCCTAGTTTTGCTAAGAGAACCTAGAAGCCAGTGAGGATACGCATTTCCAGAACTTGGTTTCTCACACCATTCTTCATGTTAAGGAACTAGAATTTCTCAGGGAAATACCGGACTTCAGGACTAGGACAGAATAGGTACAAGATAAGCAAGACAATAGCAAGGTCTTTTTAAAAATGATGGGGCATGTCACTCGCATTGACTGAATCTCGACAGTTTGAGCACCAAAAAAATTAAGTACATTGATGAATTCGATAGCTTATTGGAAGAGCTAGGAATCTGTATGGCCATGCCAATACCAAATAGGCAAATAGAGGGGAAGAGAGGATTTATGTTTATAGTAGAATGCCAAGTGTTGACTTAAATATGGAAAGAGACCTAGAATTGGAAAATCAAGATTGATTGGGGCAGGAATCATAACAGTTGATAATTTTAGGAGGAAGGCCAGAATATTTGGATAGTTTTAAAGTATCTCCCCATAGAGGGCATACTAACTTAAAGTGGGAAAGTACTAACAGTAGAGAAATTGGAGAACCCCTTGACCAAGTGGTCAAAGTTAACACTACTAATAAAGGACAGATGTACAGGTATCCAGAGATGAGGATTTGAGAAAGACACAATATCTCTTAAGTTAGTATTTTGCTCCAGGGGTGCACAGCCTCAATCATGAGGAAACAGCCAAAAACCCAAAATGAATAATGTTCTCTTTTTTTGGGGGGTGGGAGGGGAGGTTGTATACTTTATTTAGGATGTCAGTGTCACAAGAAGTAGTGGAAATTTCTAGATTAGAGACTAAGGAGACGTAGTAATCAGTCTGATTCTAGACTAGATCCTGTGTTGGAGGCTACAAAAAGTAGCATGAAGGACATGACTGGGTCAGTTAACGAAATTGGGTTCTGGAGGAATTAGGTAAAAGTTCTTGATAACTGCCTGTATAAACACTTCTTCAAAGAAGATGTACAGATAAACAGCAGGCACATGAAAAGATATTCAGCATTTCTTACGATTATGGAAATGCAGATTAAATTGATGACCTACTCCTTCACACATTTGACAGTGGCTGTTATCCAAAAGACAACAGTCACTGATGAAAAAAGGAAACACTTGTATACTGTTGGTAAAGATGTAAATTGGTATAGCTCTTAGGGAAAACAATTTGAAGGTTCCTCAAAAAACTAAGACTACGCATGCCATATGATCCAACTATGATACTTCTGAGTAGCCAAAGAACATGAAAACTAATTTAGAAGAGATATATATCCCCATGTTCATTGCAGCATTTTTCACAATAGCCAGGATGTGGAATAGCTACACAGTGGAATACTACTCAGATGTCAACGATGAAATCCTGACATTTGCAGTAGCATGGATGGACCAATAGAAGGTTATGTAAGTGAAATAAGTCAGAGAATGAAAGGAACAGATACCATATAATTTCACTCATGTGGTAGACAAAGAAAGCAAATGAAGAAAAAAACAAACTCTTGAGACCATAAGAACAAAACAGTGGTTGCCAGAAGTGAAGATGGGAAGGGGTGGGTTAGGGGGAGAGATAGATTAAAGGGGTTGTATGGTGATGCAGAAACTAGTCTTGGTGGCAAGCTTAATGAAGCATATACAGATGTTGACTTATAAGACTGTATACCTGAAATGTATAGAATGTTATAAATCAATGTTATTTAAATAAACAGCCAAAGATCTGATAGTTCTTCTTACCAGGTTGTGTCAGAAGTAAGGTAGTGTGGCCTGAGGCATCCATTGTATTTCACTGATAGACTTCTGTTAGTTGGGAGTGATACTGGCCAATACCATCCTTAGGAGAATGGGGAAATAGTCACTCAAATCATTTAATTCTCTCAGGGAACCAGGTAAGAGGCTGTAAGAAAACAAAAATTCCTTATTCTAAGAAAGCGAGCGCTGAGTATTTAGGGGTAAAAAACTATATGAGTTGCACAATTTACTTCTAAATGGCTCGGGAAAAAGAAAGTTACATGTAGAGCCCAAACACTAAAGCTAAAGAGGGGAATGTTAACTATAGGCAGCTCAAGGTAAATGGTGAATGTTTTTCGCACTTTTTTCTTACAGTTTTACTATGCATTAAAAAACTATCCCCTTATAAATTGGCATCTGAAGCATTTAAGAGTAGTAAGATGGGCTAGCTAGGTTTAGTGTAAACATCCATGCCTAAATGAGCATTCAATACTGTGGAATATAATTATATTATTGGACAGTGGTTTATGAAAGTGCATTTTAGCAAGAAATAGATTACTATTACGTTATTTGCTAATTCTGTTTGAGCTTCTTGTAAAAGTTTTGATCTGACTCCAATTCTTTCTGGAATAAGTTATAAATAAGAACTATGAAATGCCTAAGGTAGACACTCAATTACTGAGAATAAAAAAAAGAAATTGAAAGAGTATAGCTTGAGAAATGCTGTTATTTAAAAGTCACCATTTGATTTGTCTTTCTAGGAGGAACTTTTGGATATAAAAGAACGCCCTCATTCCAAACAGAGGCCTTCATGCCTCTCTGAAAAATATGACAGGTATTGGGGGAGAGGGTGGGTAAGGGATGCTTCTTGTCAACTGTTTGTTAAACCACACTTTATTATTCTGGAAATTTTTGGTGAAATTATAAGTAGGGAGATTTCGGGGTAATGATATTAGGCTTCTGCGTAAATAATGTTGTATACAAGCTATGAACGTCACTAAATAGCATCTCACTGCATTGTCTTCATCAGTTTCATTATTAATTAGCTTTAAACCTTTAATTCAGAGATTTGAACTGCAAGGGACTAAGGACAGTTAAAATAACTCAGCTAAATCTTTCTATTAACTGATGAAACTAAAACTAGAAAACAACTTGGTTATAGTACATAATCAGAAAGGAGAGTTAAGACTTGAACCTGGGAATCCTCACCAGATTCTTGTCTACCATTGTTCTTTTAAACTTTGTTTTGAGGGTCCTCTGAGCCTTTTATCTGTGCCCCTCACCCCAAACAAAAGAACCATTCAGTCTAGCCTGTTTGCATCTTGGGCTCTTTCAGAAGAGGTAAGACTTTGGTATGAGGAGATTATATCTTAAAATGACCTGAAAATTCTCTTATAGTGACCCTATGTTGAACTTTAGATTTTAAGGTCATTTCTTAAATATCAAGGTAGATGACTGATACTTGCCCACATGTTTAACATGTAAGACATCTATTGTGTTTCATTTCCTAGTTGAATAGGATATGTGATAAATAGTGTGTCAGGTGCTATCAAATACTCTCTTCATGGAGAGTCTGTGGAAAGAAGCAGTTAAATTCGCGTAAGAGTTTATCATTACCACCAAAATAGGCTTAGAAGGGTAATTACAGATTATAGTGCTAGTGTGGCCTCATCTGATCAGGGAGTTGGGGAAATTCTTTTTGCAGGAATACTGAAGGGTGGGTATAGCTTAGTAACTTGTCCAGGATGTCTCCACAGGTGGAAAAATAGTGAGAATTTAGTTCTAAATCGCTGGACTCCAAAATTTCTGCTATGCATACTATACCATTTGCCACCCAATTATTGGAGAGGGAGTAACAAAACCCACTTGACACATTTTAGGCTCTTAAGAGCTGTTCTGTTTGGGGAAAAAACTGAGACTGTGCATAGAAATTTTGGAAAAATACTAAGGATTCCAGAAATTACTACTGATGAGAGAATTAAGGGTTTTTTGACTTTTCCTTCCTTGTACTACTCTGAAGTAAACTGAGTAATCAGTATTTATGAAGCATCATCTTTGTGTGGGCCAGGCATAGTTATTATAATCCATTTACATCCCAAGATTTGTGGTCTAAATGTTTCACGGGTGCAGAACAGTGGTTTCAAGAGACTGCTGGTAGTACGTGAACAACAACAAAGTATTACCGAATGGTTGTCTTCTTAAAAGATGTCATCATTCTGATGGCAGTCAGGCAGTTCTATATTGGAAAAGTATATAACTTATAACTTGAATAACTTTCTACCTGAAGAGGTTTAGAAATTAGACTACATATTTTATTTCATGGGTGCAAATACTAACTGTTGTTATCATTTAACCTATAGTGATGGTGTCTGGGACCCTGAAAAGTGGCATGCCTCTCTCTACCCAGCTTCAGGGCGGAGCTCACCAGTGGAAAGTCTGAAGAAAGAGTTGGATACAGACCGTCCTTCCCTGGTGCGCAAGATTGTAGGTGAGTACACAAGTCACTCAGTAGTGGAAGCAGCGATACTGGAGACGATACACTTTGTTACTGCTTCATTTTTAGCTATAAGCGTTTTATGTATTGGGGGGAAATGTCATTAACAGGAAGCTGATTTAAAAGTTAGATTTTCCTGACTAGCAGAGTAAAATCATAACCTTCCAGTGGCACACAGATTAGGCTATATGCTTTTAAATTTAAAGTACTGATATCTTTCACTAATTTGCATAACTGGATTAGATGCCTCCTGTGTTGGAGATCTGGATATACTTAATCTCATTTGTGAGACTAGTCCTCTGGGATAAGTTCAGTAATTCTTACTTCATAATGAGTTACAATCTGAATGGAGGATTTGTGTAGATCTGAAACAGGAGTAAAGTTTAATCTTTCACATCTTTCACCCTTAAACTAGAAAAGGTATTTAAGAGCAAGATGAAGACCTGCTAATAAAAGCCAGTCAAGGAAGCTGCTACAAGAGAATCTCCTTTTGAGAGGAAGACCTATCATAAAACAAATTTGGAACTGGACAAAGACGACAGGGGTGACTCCAGTTAGACTGTGTAGAAAGACCATAGTTCATCAGTATATTTAGTAATGTCCCTTGAACAATTTATTCCAGAAGAATCATTAAAGATGTGCACAGAGACTTGATTAAAATGATGAAAATTTAGAAATACCCTAAATGAGTAAACTTTGGTACATCCATGTTAGGAGTGTTACAGTGTTCAACTGCATTGTAGCTGTGATCATCAAGTCAGAGAAAAGTATATCTTCTTGTTGGAACTCTTTCTGGTGAGATGATTCTAGGTTTTTCTTACTTGAACTTATCTTTGGTTTTCAGGTCTTTTATGAAGATTTTTTTTTTCTGATGGCATGTTTATTTTTTAAAAATCTTTGAGATATGATTGACATAGACTGCAGATAAGGTGTATCACTTGATGTTTTGACATTTTCACATGTTTTTGAAACCATTACCACAATCAAAATAATAAGTATTTCCATCCTCTCCAGAAGTTCTCTAGTTACTCCTGAGTCCCTCCCTTAAAGTCCTTACACTTTACTATAGGCAAGCACTGATTTGCTTTCTGTCACTATAGTTTACATTTCCCAGAATTTTATATAAATGGAATTATATTGTATGTCCTCTTTGAGAAGCTTCTTTCACTCAAAATATTTGTTTTAAGATTCCTCGATATTGGGTTGGGTTATTTTAGTTGATTCCTTTTTATTGCCTAGTAATAATCCATTGTATGAATTTGCCACAATTTATCCATTTATCTATTGGTGAACATTTGGGTTGTTTTCCAGTTTTTTACTATTAATTAAAATTACTATGAACGTTAATGTACAAATCTCTGTATAAACATATGCTTTCTTTTCTCTTTGGTGAGTACCTGATTACAATGACTAGGTCCTATAATAGGTGTATGTTTAACATTTTGAAAAATTGCCAACCTGTTTTCCAAAGTGGTTACACCATTTTACATTTCCACCAGCAGTGTGTGAGAATTCTGCTTGCTCCATATCCTCGCCAGCACTTGGAATGGTCAGTTTTTTGGTTTTGTTTTTTTTTTTTTAATTTTAGCCGTTCTAATAGGTGTGTAGTGGTATCATACACATTATGGTTTAATTTGCATTCCCTAATGACTAATGATGTTGAGTATCGTTTCATTTGCTTATTTGCCATCCATAAATCTTTGGTGAAGTGTCTGTTCAAACCATTTATCCTTTTGTTAAGTTTTAAAGTTATATATACTAGATACAGATTCTTTATCAAATATGTGCTTTGAAGTACTTTATCCCCATCTGGAGCTTGTTTTTGCATTCTCTAAACAGTATCTTTCAAAGAGCAGAAGTTTTAAATTGTGATTGTGAAGCCCAATTTATCATTTTTTTTCAAATGGTTTATGCTCTTGGTTGTGTGCATATGAAAACTTCTTTAACCCAGTGTCACAAAGATTTCCTCCTATATTTTTCTTCTAGAAGTTTGTGATTTTAGGTTTTATGTTACATTTTACATCTGTAATTTATTTTCAGTTAATTTTTGTATAAAGTACTAGGCATGGATTCAACTTTGTGAGGATTTTTTTTCCATATGGATATCCAGTTGTTCAATACCATTTGTTGAAGAGACACTTTAACTTTTTAGTAGTTATTTTGTCAAATGCTGACACCTATAGTTTCTTAGTTTACAAAACATTTGCTAATAATTATATAGTCAAAATAAAGAGATTGTGGAGACTAATCATGGAAAATAATTTATTATAAAGTATATTTAGTGATCCAAAGAGAAAAAGTAAAAGGCTTATTTAAATATGTAATATATGTGTTACTCTATATCTGATTCAGTGATGACTCTTTCCAACACTTCCACTACCACCAGTCATGGACATATAAAAGGGAAAATGCCCTTGTTGGTTTAATTATTCTTTTTTTGGCATTTTTCCAGATCCACGAGAGCGTGTGAAAGAAGATGACTTAGATGTTGTTCTCAGCCCACAGAGACGAAGCTTTGGAGGGGGCTGCCATGTGACAGCTGCTGTTAGCTCCCGGCGCTCAGGAAGCCCACTGGAGAAAGACAGCGATGGACTTCGCCTGCTTGGCGGACGAAGGATTGGCAGTGGAAGGATAATCTCTGCTCGCACCTTTGAGAAGGATCATCGGCTTAGTGATAAGGACCTACGGGACTTGAGGGACAGAGACCGAGAGAGGGACTACAAGGACAAGCGTTTCAGGGTTTGTCTTCTAGACCCTTTGTTGCCTCATGTGCTTAGGAACTCAGTATTCACTTTGTGCCAGATTAATTTTTTTTTTTTAAAGATTTATTTATTTATGCATACAAGCACTGGGGTACAGGCCAGAGGTGTAGGGGGGTGAGAGGATTCACCACAGAGAGCGGGGAGCAGAACAGGC
>JAGFMF010011483.1:2180824-2212708 GCA_019455555.1 Galemys pyrenaicus | reverse complement strand
GCACAGCAGGAGAGGTCTGCCACACCATGTGGGTCCCCCTCCTGGCCGGCAGCAGGGATCGAACTCGTGCTGCAGTGGCTGCGATTTGCTTCGTAGTGCATTGCTTAACCCACTGCGCCACCAGGGGAGGCCCCAGATTAATTTTGAGATCTGAACAAACACAACCCTTTTTTTAATCAGATAGGGAAGCATAGAGGTGGTTGGTAGCTGGATGGAAGTTCAAGCCTAACTTAATATCTACATTTCACTACTGAGCATTATTTAATTTGTCAGGACCTTGATAAAGGAAGAAATTCCATAACTGGAATCTTACTTTTGATCTTATTATGTACTTTTCCAGAGGGAATTTGGGGATAGTAAGCGTGTCTTTGGTGAACGCAGAAGAAATGATTCCTACACAGAAGAAGAACCAGAATGGTTCTCAGCTGGACCCACAAGTCAATCTGAAACCATTGAGCTAACTGGCTTTGATGATAAGATACTAGAAGAAGATCACAAAGGGAGAAAGAGAACAAGGCGACGGACAGCTTCTGTGAAGGAAGGTCAGTGGAAACTTTGGGAGGGAAATTAGATATGCTTATCATTGTCTTAATTGTACATTTCACTGTTTAGGAAATGGTGGGTTTTTACTTTTGCAGCCTGATTTTGAAACTGCTTCCTAAGTGTGCATTCAGTAGGTGCAGATTATGCTGCCTCCTTAACTTGCTCTGCCTGCAGTACTAAACAGAAAAATCTCACATTACCCTGTAAAAGCATGGTGTGCATGAAAGGGTTGCCTAGAGACAAGAATGTGGTATTGATAAGGAGAGGTCATTTATTGAACACTTAACACACTAGTCACAATGGTATCTGAATAATCCTACTTCCTTTTTCTAATGAGTGAGATAGGTACTTTTATGTCTATCTTGTAGACTAGCAAATGGATACACATGGGACTTAAGTGACTTCTCTGTGGACTCTGAGAAGTAAGTAGTAAAGTTGAGAGCTGACAGGATGCTTTTGAACTTCATAGCCCACTTTCTTCACCGTGGTATTAGAGCTTCCTCTGGCAGTTTTTGCGTTGATTTCTCCCAAACTTTTCTCAGCTTGTGATAAAGGTTGTAATCTCCCTTGCTAAACAGAAAAGGCCAAAACTAATTGTGAGCGGTGCCTGGTGAAGAGTAGTGGCCCATTAGCTAGGCCAATGGCTGGCCCTGAGATGGGCAGCCCTGAGCTGATGGTCTTAAAAGAGGCAGTGCAGGCCCTGATGAAGAACCCATGTAGGCTAGCCTGGATTTGAGTGCTGGGACTGTTGCTTAGAAAAAGCATAGTTTCTGATAAAACTCTTAGTTGGTGGGCCTGTTTCTTTTTAAGGTAAAGACAGTTCATACTTCATAACTTTAAGTGTTACTTTTTAACATGGAATATCAAATGTACACATCAAGCTTAGCCTTTTATGGGCCTTTATTCAGTAAATTGTAGTTCCTTCGGCCTTTAGGTTTAGCTGAGAAACTTGGCAAATATTGCACAACAAAAGGGGAAAATATCTTAATACTTGTATTTAATCTTGCCACCTTAAAATTACAAGGCTACAATGTATTTGAGCAGACGTAAGCTGATGGAATTTATTTAGATGGAAGGGAGAAATCACATTACTTGCCCTTTTTTGGTGCAGTCTTTAAAATACAGTAGACATTACCATTATTTTTGGGCTGTTACACATTCTTCACTATGTGATATAAGAAACTGCAGGATAGTTGGGAGAATACTGTTAAACTGTCTATGAGATACACCCTTGTCTCATTCATGACTAAACTAAAGCACCAGCAAGTGTGGTCTTTTCACCTAATGATAAAGGTCAGGCTTCTGGTGAGAAAAGCATGTTTGGGTTCTGTTGGGTTTTGACTATTACAAAGGTTTATTTAACAAAAAAGGTCAATAAAAAATGTGTATGATCCATTTTTTACATTACAATGAAAAAGATGCTATGGCGAAGGGGGCACATGGAGGCCATTGTTTTCTCCAGTAACACTGTTGGTTTTCTTCCCGAGGCTTCTCACATCTCATCTCTTGAAGACTGTTTCTTCATCTAACCACCATTCTAGTATTGCTCTGTTGGCATCGCCACACATTCCTCTATCGTAAGAGTCAAAGGAATCAAGTGCCCACAGTATTCCTAGACATGGCTGCCACCATTTACTTTCAATAACTTTTGTCCATACATTTTTTTCAACTCGGGGAGGGTGAGGTTTGCTCACAGTGACTAGTTGGCAAGCTCAAAGGTGACTCCCGATTAAATTTGTGGCCTCTTTCCCTACATGTTTGTTTTAATTGAGATGAAATTTGAAGTTCAATCATTTGTGTACAAACAAGGGGAGACAGGGAAGGAGCAAGGTATTTGCTGGTGGCACTGCCTCACCTTACAGATATCAAAAGAGGGACAGACCTGGAAAGAGGGAATAACGTAAGGCTCATTAACACAGGCTTCATGGCAGAGCCTCAAATAGAATGGAGATCCTAACTCATTTACCCCATTAGTTAATTGCAAATAGTTCCTAACCTGTGCTCACTGCTGTTTTTAAGATAAACAGGTATGCTGTGGTTTCATCTTGACTGCAAGAATGGAAGGAGGGGGAGGGATGATAAGTGCCCTTTAATCAATTTTTTGTCTAATACTCCAACTTTCCATTGAACTTAGATAGCAGCTCTCTGCAGGCACATAGTGGTGCTAGGAGTACAACAGGGAATAAGATAAGCATGCTGTTACCTGCTTGATTTTAAAGATGTCTTGAACTGTGCCCATTCTATACAGGGTTCAGTGCTAGGAGTGGTACCTGTGTGATGAGGTAAACAGTTTGAATATGTATTGTACATATAACCAGGAAAAATTACTGTAGAGAAAATGGTTAAAAACCTTAATTGATTAAAAAAAACTTAATTTGTAAAATGAAAGTATGTGCTCATTCTGAAATACGATTTTTAAAAAAACTAGCTTAGTTTTCTTTCCTGGGTCCCTTACTTTTAAGTCTATTCCTACTCACTCATAACACCTTTCAGTTGTCTGTCCCATTCTGCTTTCCAGAATGCTTAAAGCTGGTATAAAATTGCATTCAGGTCACTCTTGCTGCTTGTAAGAGCTATTTATCTTTTAAAAGATACCCCTATCTCAACACAAAATAAAAGTGACAAGGTAAATAGTAAAAGTTTCTTTTTTAAATGTATGAGCCAGTTAGAATATCTTCAGGCTCTCATCCTTAATTTGGGTCACAGAACCGCAGCAAAATTTATGCTCCATGTCAGTCCTGAAGTGGGCAGGCAGGTTCTTCTGGTAGGTAAAGTGTGTCAGGGATAAGAACTGCTGTAGTAGAAAAGGACACAAATTTGGCATTGATTAGGCTAAGTTGGTTTTTTTCTAAGGCTCACTTTCTTGGTAAAGTGAAGAAAGTATCTTCACTGAAGCACTCACTGTAGTTTAAATGTTAGCTTTTAAGGATTCGCATTTGCTGCTAATGGTTGGCAATAAATGTGTGCTGACCCATTGGAGTAATTACCCATTGCCTTCTCTGGCTTACGAATGTCCATCACACTACAGTGGTTCCTTAGGCCCTCAGAATGCTCAGGTTCTTGGGTAGTTGGTGCACCTGTAGGAGAGCAGCGCTGCCCAGTATACACAGCCATGGTATGGAGGAGCATCGGTCACATGGGGGCTGAATTTTCTGCCACTTGCTGTAGTAAGACCTTTCGTAAGCAAGCTGTTCTTAGCTTTCAACTATCGTGTTGTGGTCCCCTTTTTTGCTACCCATCTTCTTGAAGTGTTACAAGAATGAAAGCAATTGATGGCATTTACTGTCTCTTGGTTTAGAATATTCTGACTGATTCATGGTTTAGAATATTCTGACTGATTAATAATGACACTGAGGTTACTTTGGAAATCTCTGAGTAAGGTTGATGCTTTCATTTTTTCCCTCCGGAAAAACTTTGTGTCTGTTGTTATCTTCAACTATGGACTACTCAAGTAGGTGGATTTTGCAGGGTAGAACTTTCGGAGTTGTAGTCTTTAAAAAGTTGAATGCCTAGTATCTCTCAGTGCATTTATTTAAAAGGGAAAAAAAAGTTGTGTTTTTGTTTTTTAATCCTAGGGATTTTTCTTTTTTCCTATACTTTGCAAAACAAAGACATTAGATTCCTTATATGTTAGCATTTGGTAGCTTCATTTAGACTTTGTATTACCATCATAAAAACCACAGAACATTATTGTTTTAATGTACCAGGTCACTACACAGTAAGACAAAGCAAATTACCTACCCTGAGAGAACTCATTCTCACCAGAGAGTTACTATAATGCAGTGTGATAAGCACTCTGATACATAACACAAAAGCATTCTAGAAAAGGCAGTAATTTTGCTAGGTAGGGAAAAATGTGAAGGCAGAGTAAGTGCCTCTCCCAGAAGTGACATTTAAACTTTACCTTGAAAGATTAGCTAAAACCAACCTATAAGCAAGTGAAAACTGCCTTAAAACCATGTTTCACATAAATACCTTAGTTGCCATTCTTGACTTAAAGTGGTGTGGATGCATGGGCAAAGGCAGGGCCAACTTAATTTGATTCCATTTTTAACCAGTAAGAGACTTGAATAAAACTGTCTTTAAAAATAAAAACTCCTATTGGAAAAAGAATGAACTAACACTGTAGAAAACTTGAAGAATGGGTGGAGGGGGAACCCTAATTATTTCCCCATCATGTTAGTATTCTGGCTTGTCTTCTTCTAAGGAGGACTGTTTTACTGTTGCAAGTGCTATACTAGCACAAGAAGTCTGCTTTTAAAGTCATTTATGGCTGTTACACACGTGTTGATGGCTGAGGCCACAGAATAATTATGGAGCAGTTTGCTTGATCAGACTGTTTATCCTGGTTTTGTTTTCAGGCATAGTCGAGTGCAATGGAGGAGTGGCAGAAGAGGATGAGGTGGAGGTCATCCTTGCCCAGGAGCCGGTTGCTGATCAGGAAGTGCCAAGGGATGCTGTCTTGGCTGAACAGTCCCCAGGAGAATTTGACTTTAATGAGTTCTTTAACCTTGATAAGGTGCCATGCTTGGCTTCGGTGAGTGTGGCAGCACACACGTGCACATATGGAAGGACCAGCTAACTTTATGGTTCAGTTTGACCTCAGTTTTTAAGATATTTCTATTGAAAGTATTGTTTTCTGGATGTCTTGGGGCCTTTTGGTTCTTATTCTTCAATATTATTTGAAATTTTTTTGGCTTTGTTTTGAGGTTTAATAGAAATGACTGAGTGAGAATTCTATACCAGTGAACTCTTTCCAGGCTGGTTCCATTGATCTAAGAATTGTTCAGATGTTTAAGAACACTGTCAGCTTTTACTTTCAAGTAGTTAAGAGTTGTAAGGATTTACTGTGGAAGTGCATTTTTATAACTGGTGATTCGTGTCGTGCTGATGTACATTCCTTGGGTAAGACTGACTGGTTAGGTGGTACCTTTGTGATGTGACAGTTCCAAAAACCTTACTAAAAAGGGCCTTAAAGGACTGTCAGTGTTGCAGTGAAACCTTGAAGTAGTTTTTCTGTACATTAAAGTAGAAACAATGAGAAATCCCCAAATCTTCACTTACTACTTACTCCTATTTTCTTGGCCATTTAATTAGTGTAGCCTTGTCAGATTTCTGGAGGAAAGATAAACTATGCCTGATGCACACAGAAGCAAGTCTTTTTTTTTTTTTTTTTTTAAAGATGTACTTATTTATGCACACAAGACCTGGGGTAAAGGCCAGAGGTGCAGGTAGGTGAAAGGATTCACCAGACACAGAATGGGGAGCAGAACAGGCAGATTGACTGAAATACACTGCTGAGGGGAGCAGCGGGCAAGACAGGAGAGGTGGTCTGCCATGCCATGTGGGTCAGCTCCCTGGCCAGGGGTCCAATTCATGCTGCAGTGGTTTTTTCGGATAGTGCTGTGACTTAACCCCTTGCGCTACCAGGGAGGCCCCCCAGAATGAGTATTTTTTATGATTGCTTATATGAGTGCATAAAACAATGTGAAACAATTTCAAAAAACACTGTATATTCCAGATATCCCATTTATAGCACCAAATACAGTAGATTTGCATAGTCCTTTAGAATTGATGATTCATGGAATTTAAGTACTCAACTCCTTAACTATAATTGCTCCTTTTTTACTTATTTCACAAGAAGACAGAGCTATATGAAAGAGCATATGACATTGGCCTATCTCCTTTGTCACTTGCCTGTTCCCCACCCCCCCAAAATGACTACCCAGAATAGATGAGCAGACACTGCACAACACTGACAAGTACAAGACCACAGATGAGTACTAGGGCAGAGTTTCTTAAATTCTTTCTAGTAAGGGGCCAGGTTTTATTTTTTTTTTTAAATATTTATGCATACAAGCACTGGGGTACAGGCCAGAGGTGTGGGGGGGGTGAGAGGATTCACCACAGAGAGCAGGGAGCAGAACAGGCAGATCAACTGAAGTACACTGCTGAGGGGAGCAGCGGGCACAGCAGGAGAGGTCTGCTGCACCATGTGGGTCCCCGGCCTGGCGGGCAGCAGGGATCGAACTTGTGCTGCAGTGGCTGCGGTTTGCTTCATAGTGCGTTGCTTAACCCACTGCGCCACCAGGGAGGCCCGGGGCCAGGTTTTATTGTCAACCCATGGAGACTTTATACATCAGCATAAAAGTACAAATGTCACAACAGTGCCAAATTGCTAATAAAAGTTTCTAAGCATTTACTCTCACTCTGTAAACTCAATTGGCAAATCAACAAATCAGCTGCCAACTGCCAACTGGAGTTTTTAAGTTCTAGCAGCAATTTTAATTGTATATATCCTAACCAGATACTTCACTTAGAGTCAACCAGCCAGTGGTCCTACAAGCAGAAGGGTTACATCCAAATGTGAGTTTAATTTACTTGGTACCAAACTGACTGATTCGCTCAAATTCTCAGCTTTTGAGAGAAGTGATTTTTTTTGTTTCCACATCAACTATGTTTAGTGACATTTTTTTTTTTTTGCATTCTTGACTTTTTTTTTAAAGATTTGTTTATGCATACAAGAGCTGGGGTATAGGCCAGAGCTGCGGGAGGTGAGAGGATTCACCAGAGACAGTGGGGAGTAAAACAGGCAGATCCACCAAAATCCACTGCTGAGGGGAGCAGCAGGTGAGGCGGGTGTGTCTCCTCCCTGGCCAGGGATCGAACTTGCTGCTGTGCCATGGATGCTTCACAGTGCGGTGCTCAACCTGCTGCACCACCAGGGAGGCCCCATTCTTGACATTTTTGGGTATTCTCTTGAAGACAGGAAATCTTAATGTAAAAACTTTCCACAACAAAAGGTCAAAATTACTTAGCATCAAATGTAAGTGCTGGGGCATGCTGGTGGCTCAAGGGGTTAAGTCATAGCATGAGTTCGATGCAAGGTATCCCAGGTCTTGTATGCATAAATAAATAAAACCTCTTTAAAAAAAAAAAAAGTGCCTGTGAAACGTACTATGTACCTAGGCAGAGAAAGAATACAAAGCTGAACTTTTAGGTAACAGGTAACATGTATACAGTAGTTAACTGTTTTAGGCTTAATATATGATGTCATTTAATCCTCAAAAAAACTTTCAGAAATTACTATTTCCATTTTACAGATGAGGAAACAGGCACAGGGACTTAATAACTTGCCCAAAGTCATACAGCTATAAGGAATGGAAGCTGAATTCTGATTTATGTGGTTTCAATTAAGTTTTTGTTCTTATATTCCCCATAACTATACTGCCTTTAAAACACAAAAGGGAAGAATACAAACTCAGCACCATCTTATCCTTTGGCCCTCTCCCTCACCCAAAACTTGGCTAATAATGAGCAATAAGTACTAGACTAGGAAGTCTTCCCATTGACATGTGCTTCTCATTAAGGTATATATCCATAATAGACATAAACAAAAGCAAAACTGGGGTCAGTAAATGCCAATGTTCCAATTGCGCTATATAACCAACTGGATGGATGCTCATACAGTACTGTGGAAAAATAAAGAAAGGTACATATAAGATTTGAATAGCAAATTGTAAATGTTATACACAATGCTTGGAATTATACCTGACACTTATCATACCACAAATGTTAGTTATTTATAAATATAAACCAGATTATACCTGTATTTGTAAGCTGTATTTACTGGCATTGCAACATATTAAAAGTTGACAGCCACAAAAACTTATACAAACTGGGCCCTGGTGGCACAGTGGGTTAAGAAACGCACTATGAAGCAAAACGCAGCCACTGTAGCATGAGTTCGATCCCTGCTGCCGGCCAGAGAGGTGACCCACGTGGTGCGGTAGACCTCTCTTACCTTGCCCTCAGCTCCCCACTCTCTCTGGTGGATCCTCTCACCCCCTGCACTTCTGGCCTGTACCCCAGTTCTTATATGAATAAATAAATCTTTAAAAAAAAATTTATACAAACTGAGGGCCTTCCTGGTGGCACAAGGAGTTAAGTCTCAGCACTATGAAGCATCCACAGACACTGCAGCATGAGTTCGATCCCCCGCCAGGGAGTGACCCACATGGTGAAGCAGATCTCTCCTGTCTTGTCCGCTGCTCCCCTCAGCAGTGTATTTCAGTCAGTCCACCTGTTCTGTTACCACTCTGTCTCTGGTGAATCCTCTCCCCCATGCCCCACACCTCTGGCCTGTACCCCAGTTCTTCTGGTTAAAAATAAATAAAATCTTTTTTAAAAAAATTCATACAAACTGAAACTTTGTATCATGTGCAAATTTCAGTTAAATAATTAGAAATAAATTTGTTTTATATTTGATGCAACTGTTATTACAGTGCCTGACACAGAACAGGTGCTGATGTATATTAGGAGAAAAAAAGGAAATCAGAATGTAATCCTAAACTATATAGAGTAATGAACAGGATCATAATGATAGCCTTAAATGCATTCATAAGTAAGTTTTCAAAATCAGTAAAATAGACCAGAATATATATAAAAGTTTATATAAATGGGGAAATTAAAGCGTTTATGAATAAAACTTAGTAACTGTAGTACAGCAAAAGTATTTCACAAGATGTTTGATAATCTAAATAATTTAAATCTTAATATAATTTATCCAAACAACCTTTGTTTGAAGGACTAAACTAACAGTTCATGTCATAGCTTATGCTACAAATGCTACTGAAAATCTAGTCTAAAAAGAGCAACTGATATATACCAGAATACAGTTCATGGCCTCCACTTTTCTAGTGGCTTATGGGCAACAAGGAAATACAGAGGATGTCTTGACCAAGAAGTCAGAGCTACAGGTTCAGATCAACTTCCTGTACCAGGGTGCAGGAGCAAACTTGCTGCTAGAGCATCCAGCTTGCTCTGTGGTAAGAATGACTGACTGATAAGCTCTTAGGTTTTCAGGTGTAAAATGTTTTTTAGTTTCTTGAAATTGGCATTTCCAGAAAATGTATAAAAGCAACTTTGTTTTTACTTTTTGTTTTTAGTTATAGTAAAACTTCTATAACAAAATTGATCAAAATATGGAAATGACTTTTTCAGTCAGAACTTACTGTCCACTTTGGAAAAATTCCAGATAATTTATATTAATTTCCTTTTTCATGTGTATCTTCTGACCTTGACCCTATACAAAAGAGGAAATAAAATAATTAAAATGTAGACATTTTTGCTATCTGTAACATTTCAAACTCTAAAAATATTTTCAAATATTTTTAATACTATAGCATTTAAATTCTTTTTATATGATTCCTGTCTGTCACTGAGGTGATTTGTATTTTGGGTACAAATCTCAATTTTTTACAGTGAAACATCACTCAGTGTTTCTCTTCTACTTGGATTACTGCAAAATTAGTCAGCATTATAGGGAGTGAGAATCTATGAGTGAAATATGGTTGAAACTGTCTCAATACCTCAAAAAATAAATGTACCACAAGCCAAATTAGGGTTTGATTTAAAATCTCTTGTTCTTCAGTTCAAGAAAAGTTATTTTTTTACATGGTTTGAGTATATATTATTAGAAAATTCTTTCAAGTAAGAGTGTATGTTTAACCTCCCACTGCTGAACTTTGGAAACTGTCAGTTCATTCAGAGAGAACAAAGTCACTAACTTTTTCATTCAGAAAAACTCAATTTTTTTCTGTTTATCGCTGGTATAGAAGTATATCCCTTATTTTCAAGGATGTGCCTTAGTTTTTAATTGACATTTGCTTTATCTCCTATTCATCTCCTATTCAGAACACAACATGAAGATCAACTTTGGTATTTTCAGGATTCATGAAAGGGTAGAACTGAAAATTCTTTTTTAAAAAAAGAGATTAAATACTGTTTTTAAAGACTAATGGTAGAAATTACTATTATGAAATAGCATTGAAGAAAATATTTCTGATCATAGGGCATCATTTAATTACCTCCCCCAAATGTTTTATTTTTAAATTATTTATGCATACAAGAGCAGGGGTACAGGCCAGAAGCACAGGAGGTGAGAGGACTCACCAAAGACAGAGCAGAGAGCAGAACAGGCAGATCCACTGAAGCACACAGCTGAGGGGCGCAGCAGGTGAGGCAGGAGAGGTCTGCTGCGCCATGTGGGTCCCTTCCCTGGCTGGGATCGAACGCATGTGGCTGAGCCGCAGATGCTTCACAGTACAGCGCCCAACCCACTGTGCCACCAGGGAGGTCCTCCCCCAAATGTTTTAAACAAACACATGAAAGTCTTCATTGAGTTCAAATTGATTTTAGAAATCAATTAAAAACTAATCTTCTATATTCTCACACTTTAGAAACTTTGACTTGGAATTATGGTTTTTATGAGCTCTACTATTTAGCTTTGGCTTTAGAAATTGTTATCACTGAATTTCATGATATTCATCATAATCTGGAGCAGTCTGAAGGAAGGGTTTTTGTTTTTTTTAAAGATTTATTTATACATACAAGAACTGGGGTACAGAACTTGGGGGTGAGGAGTCACCAGAGAGAGTGGGAAGCAGAACAGGCAAATCTACCAAAATACACTGCTGAAGGGGAGCAGCAGGCGAGACAGGAGAGATCCTCCCTGGCTGGGGATCGAACCTGTGCTGCAGTGGCAGCCAGCAGCTTCAGTGCTGCGCCTTAACCGCTTGTGCCACCATGGAGGCCCCTGAAGAGTTTTATCAGCTCTCCATTCCTGATGTTTAGTTTTAGACCACCCATCAGCTTGGCAATGATATGTTTTACTCTGGTGCTGATTTTGTTTTTTTTTTGTTCCTGCTCCCAATGGTGCTGATTTTGATTTTGAAATTGTCCTCTGAGACCATTTAGTAATTCATGGGTTTTCTAATAAACAAGGAAACCAAAACAAACACTGTGCCATCAGGTTTTGCTTTAAATACTTAAAAATACATGGGTGATTATACCCAAGTTTGGGTTGCACAGAAATGACCCAGGAAGGGAAGAAAACTTGAACATGTTGAAAATTCTGAGGAGGTTTACTTTCAGGTCACCAGCAGCATCAAGGGAAGTTTCAAGGTGACCCACTCTTAAAATTGGAACCTTTATTGTCATTATCCTTTTTGCCAAGAAACTATTACCTTAGCTCCTTTTGCCTTTCCCTTTAGATGATAGAAGATGTTTTGGGAGAAGGGTCAGTCTCTGCCAGTCGATTCAGTAGGTGGTTCTCTAACCCAAGCCGATCAGGAAGCCGATCCAGCAGTCTTGGGTCAACACCACATGAAGAACTGGAGAGACTTGCAGGTAAAATGGCTTCTGGCCTTCAACATAAACTTGAACTTGCTTTGACGTGGTTCATTCTGTCTTCGTTAGTTGGGGATCTACCAGAGAATCTGGGAATAGTGAAAAGCCTTCATTTCTGTCCTTTCAATACTGCTGAAGATATATTGCTATGCTTTGTTAAGACCAGTTAGTTATGAATCTATTTTCTTGCAACATTAGGTCTGGAGCAAGCCATCCTCTCTCCTGGACAGAACTCTGGAAATTATTTTGCTCCTATACCATTGGAAGACCATGCTGAAAATAAAGTGGATATTTTAGAAATGCTACAGAAAGCCAAAGTGGATTTAAAACCACTTCTTTCCAGCCTTTCTGCAAATAAAGAAAAACTTAAAGAGAGCTGTGAGTGTTTGTTAGGGTCTGCTTTAGTTATTTGAAAAGTTTGGATGCTCTGTCTTAAGGCAGTAGACTTCAACATACTGCTATATAATCACAAATCAGGTAGTGATAGGGTTTGCTTAATGTTGTTCAAAAAATCTTTCAGTCAAACATTACCACCTTCCTGATAACTGATAGTCTGTAGATAATGGGCCCCATAACTTTTTTCTCCATGTTCTCCTCTTTGTCTGGAGTCTGATTGTAACATTCCAGTGAGTGTAGCAGTCATGCTGAGTAATTTGACAGCCCCTCGCACCTTTGCCCCATTGTGCCACGCTCGCTCTTAGGGTAATAAGCCATCTCCATAAAACCTTAGTGATAAAATAACTAAAGTACAGGTAGCAAATTTTGCTAATGCTGGGCTATCTGAGATTCCTGTCCCAGGAAGTCTCCAAAAGAACCATTTGAAGTTCTCCTGCAAGATGTGCAGTGGGATTTTGTCAAGTGTTAAAACTAGCATACCACAGTTGCGATCCTCTAGATCTCTAGTTTGTCTTACTAAGTATGCAATTATGGCCTTGTTTCCCCTGAGTAGCTATGATTTTAAGTGTTCAGTTTGTCCGTTTTGGGTGTCAGTCTTTTCTGACAACCTCATTTCAACTGTGAAATTGGTTTCATCTTAACCATGATGGATTTCAGATAATTTGAATTTCAAATAACTCCTACCAAATGTTCTTTGTCTGACTTAATCTGTATGTTCTCAAACTTTCAGCACATTCAGGGGTTGTGCTTTCAGTGGAAGAGGTAGAAGCAGGACTCAAGGGCTTGAAGGTGGACCAGCAAGTGAAGAATTCGACTCCCTTCATGGCAGAACACTTAGAGGAGACCCTTAGTGCCGTAACCAACAATCGACAGCTCAAAAAAGATGGAGATATGACTGCGTTCAACAAGCTTGTGAGCACCATGAAGGCAAGTGGAACTCTGCCTTCTCAGCCCAAAGTCAGTGTAAGTATTTGGCAAAAGCCCCAGCCTTTCTCTATTCCACTCCCCCCATAATAAATGATTTTTAAAATGGTATTCTGAGTAAGCTCAAAATTCATTAGTCATTTATAGTTAGTTGATGCTTTTAAGTTCTTTAGTTATTGCTTATGCTATTTGTTACTAGAAAAAGTAGGCTTGTGGTTAGTTTTATGTATAGTTATGACAAAAACAGATTCAGCTATAACTCTAAGTCACTACTAAAGAATGGTATAGGGCCCTCCCTGGTGGTGCAGCAGGGTGAGCGCCACACTGTGGAGCATCTGCTGCACAGCAGCATGAGTTCGATCCCTGGGCCAGGGAGATGACCCACATGGCACAGCAGACCTCTAGTGCCTCGCCCGCTGCTCCCCTCAGCAGTGTATTTCAGTCCATCTGCCCGTTCTGTTCCGCGCTGTCTCTGGTGAATCTTTTCACCCACCCCACATCTCTGGCCTGTACCCCTGCACTTGTATGCATAAATAAAAATACTATTACATGGGTTGAATAGAAAGGCTGTTCAGGTACTTAAAATAACTTCCCATATTTTTTTTTTAAAGATTTATTTATTTATGCATACAAGAGCTGGGGTACAGGCCAGAGGTGTGGGGGGGTGAGAGGATACACCACAGAGAGCAGGGAGCATAACAGGCAGATCAACAGAAGTACACTGCTGAGGGGAGCAGCGGGCACAGCAGGAGAGGTCTGCTGCACCATGTGGGTCCCGCCCTGGCTGGCAGCAGGGATTGAACTCGTGCTGCAGTGGCTGCGGTCTGCTTCATAGTGTGTTGCTTAACCCACTGCGCCACCAGGGAGGCCCCAACTTCCCATATTTTTTATGGTAAAATTTATTTCCTTTTATGTCTTCTGATTTAGTACAGGATACTTAGGATTATCTGCTTTATTAGGCAACTCACAGTTACGCAAGTCATTTGTAAAGTATTTAAGATGAAGTTTTCAAGACAGTTGCATAGTGTTAATTTACTAACGGAAAAGCTATGACTCCAAGGTTGTAAAACACCTTTAGGATTGATACGGGGTTGGAAGGTCACCACTACATGTCAGTAAATGCAGGTATGTAGGACATACTGGCTTTGTCCTTATGATTGGAGGCGAAGTCTTAGCCATGGCCTATGTGTCAATATTGCTATCCCTTGATGGTACCCATAGGGAAAGCTGAATAAATCTGAATAACAAACTTACACTCATTGCTAAGTTACAACAAATTTACCAAACTCAGTTTTGTCTCTGGTTTTCTCCTGACACCTTCTTGTCTGGATACTACAAGTTAGCCAAGGTAGCAGATGTTTGACTCACTGTGCTTTGTATCAAGAGAAAGCAACTGATTTTTTATATTGCTTATTTGACCACCAGTTAATGATGGAGATTACAAAAGTGCAATTTTTCCTGGCCTCATTACTAGAAGTGACTGTGAAAAGAGGTATTTACTTTTAAGTATCTGACATCATCATGCCAGTTACAAGGGAATGTGTCTTGTAACTGAGGTACTAGGTTAAAAGATCGCAAATTATGTTCTCCTTTCTTGTTAACTTTTGTGTCTAGATGATTGGGTGCTGATTACAGTGATGTGAATCAAATCTTCTAAGTAGGATCTTTTAGTGTAAGTTGTAAAGCAATGGAGGGGAGGGTGGGATTCAATAGTTCACAAAATGCTCAACATTTTGTTTCAAGTATGGTTCTAGAGTTTGATATTAACATAGTTGACTGTCTGCATTGTGAAGGTAACTGGTTTGATGTTGGGGTTTTGTTCTGAAATATATCTGGTTTCAGCCATGAGAAGGAGCCTCAAAAACCTGTGTAGGAGGGTGACTAATATAATTCAGGTTGTTAGGCAAAAAATAACACTCAATCTAACTGTGAAAAGGTAGCAATAAAGAAAGTCCTGTGCCAGACATACCAGGTGTATCATCCCCAAAGTCCACTTGATTTATGTGTCCTTAAGTCACTTGCAAAAGCAAGGCTTTACTACACCTGTGTACGTAATGCATCCTGTGTTTGCTGTATCTGCATCTGTTTAGGTTCCGTGGTATTGTTTCATCCCCAGGTAGGACATGTTGGTTCGAGCTAATAAACTCATGCAAACTGAACTGTAGATTCTACCCTGCAAATATAATCCATGTAGTATAAAGTTGTTTTTGTTAAATGGAATTAAATGATTCTTGAAGAGATTTCTTATTTAAATCACTGCCAATCAGATAATCAATTCCAAAGTGAACAATATCTTTGGTATGTCAGGCCTGAGGACACTGCTATAGACATTGGTAGCTCCAACTAGAAGGGAAACTGTACCAGAGAAACAGCTGAGGCAGAGCTAAGTGGGCACAAGAATGTCCTGAAGTGCAGGAAGTAACGCAAATTGGATGCAAAATATAACTGCCACGTTAAAAGAACAAAACGTGGAGGGTTTGAATTTTGCCTTGTATGAAACCAATTTTGGAACAACTTGTTTTATAATAATGAAGTTTAAATTCCCTGATTTGTAACCATTCTGACCAAACTTGCATGTTTCCACTGAGTTTTTAAGTATCATCCAATGTAAATCTTGATAAAGGTAATGGGTAATGAGGGTTGATCAAAAATTGAAATCTGTAAATTACCACAATTTTATACCTGTGGCTTCCTGCTAAGTAAGTGCTCCCCTATTTTACCATTTTATTTTTTTCCTTCTTTTGATCACATTGATGGAAACAGTGAAATGATTAGGGTTACCACAGGAAGGAAAAGACCTGAGAGTCTGAGTGGACTTTGTATGTTTATGTTAAAGATTCTTTCCATTTGCAGATATTTGGGAGCTGTGTGATGATAGTGAGACAAGGGGAATCTCAGTTAGTTTTGTTATTTGGACATCATTCTGCTGTTGTGTCAACTTCATGGAGTTTTTAATCCTTTCTTGTGGTCCCCAGTTATGTAAATTAAGTGTGTAAGATGGTTAAAACTAGTTTTTTTTTTTACTTTTTCAGCGAAACCTTGAAAGCCATTTGATGTCCCCTGCTGAGATTCCAGGCCAGCCTGTCCCTAAGAACATCCTGCAGGTATATCTCAATCTCATTCTCAGTCCTGAGCAGTAGTCTTCTGAGTGGGTTTTGGTGTAGTGGTCCGTTCTAGGCATCAGAGAATGATTCATGTTGCCTGACAATTGAGGATATGAAATTTCTGTGACACGGTTCTGTTGCTGTTAATCTCAGTGTAGGGTGGGAAGATGACAGTTGTTGATTTCCAGTTTGCAGGTTTGTAATGTCTATGAAAATTGAAAGTACATAACCTGTATTTGTGACACTAACTTAAACCAAGTGTTTTTAACTAATTATGTTGAGAGCTGTGTCGCATGAACCTGTGCCAAGTCCCTCAGTAGAGCGTCAGGGAGATTCATCATTGGCTTCCAAAAGCTAGTCCCCAGTCGATGGCTAAGAGGAAAAATCTAGATTTGGTCACAAGGATTTGACTTTCTCCTTTTAGGAACTTCTGGGTCCACCAGTGCAGAGACCTGCTTCTTCTAATCTTCTGAGTGGCCTTATGGGGAGTTTGGAGTCTACATCTTTACTGGCCCAAAGAGCACCCTCTCCTCCCTTGTCACAGGTGTTTCAGAACCGGGCAGCCTCAGCAGACTACCTTCGTCCTAGAATACCATCACCAATTGGTAAATATGACTGTGCATAGATGCCTGTGTTCTCCTCCCCATCAAACGTTATATTTGGTCTATAGAACTAGAGACAAACAAAGTCCTTTCCTTGGGACCGTTGAAGAGTTTCAAAGGATTTATTATTTGAATCTAGGTTTAATGTTTATTATACTTGGGGAGGGGAGTACAAATGTGGAAGATAGTTTATTACCCAAACTGCCCTTTCAGATTAATAAATTCACATTATAGAAAGAGTTTATCTTTGTCTTAAGATTGGTCTAAATCGGTTCCAACTCTTTTAGTTCTCTTCATGTTGGGAATTCAATCCAAAAAAGTTCATCTGACTTCCTTTTTCCTTGATAGGAGAGTAGTGGCTCTCTACTTCTAATGAAGTTGGCACACAGTCAACTGTGGGGTCTTGTGGCTAATAAGTATGAGAATGGAAGAAGCTCTTTCAGAAACCTGTCCAACCCATGTGTTTTACAGAATTTTTTGTAGTGTTCCTCCCACCCTGGACCACCTTAGGCTTCTGATGAGTCTGGGCCCTGCCTATCATGCCTTAAAAGGAAGCCTTTGTAAGTTTCTTTCCACAATTAGTGAGTTAGAATGGGAAAAACTCAAGGAACCTCAGATCACTGGTCTCTGCATTGGTACCAGCTTGGTGATAATGGGCCAAGTCATTGGCTAGAAAAGCTCTTTTCATACACATAGACATCTCAGCCTGCAAGGGACAGGCTGAAAGCTTGGTGGAGAACATGGATCTATACCAGCATTCTGGACAATTAAGTGCTGTGATTGAGGTCCACATAGCCCACTGTGGGTACATGAGTCGGTGCTCCTCTAAGAGATGGTGTCCTGCTAGGAGGAGCACGTATTAGTTCTAATGCCTCTCTGATGGATGGTTGCTCTCTTTACACTCGCTGATACTGTAACTTTCCCAACAGGTTTTACGCCAGGACCACAGCAACTTCTTGGAGACCCATTCCAAGGCATGCGCAAGCCCATGAGCCCTGTCACAACCCAGGTCTGGCTACACTCTTCCTCAAACTCAGTCTCTTTTTGTTTCTTGTGGGATGGAGAGCTGAATTGTTACCATGTTTGGAAGTAGTTCTGAAATACAATTCAAGCTCGATATTGAACAGTTTAAGCCATACTTAGTCAAAATCTTAGTAGGTGGATAGCAGCATAGTTAAGTCAGGTTTGCAGTATGTAATTTCACTCAGCTGCTTCTTAAACATAACTTAAGATATATAGCAAGGCGAGACCTGTGGGGAAAATGCACGGACTGTCCTCTTTCTTCTACTGATCCTCCCCTGCCACTTCGGTTCAGCAGATGAGCCAGCTAGAATTGCAACAGGCAGCCTTGGAGGGGCTGGCCCTACCACATGACCTTGCAGTGCCAGCAGCAAACTTCTACCAGCCTGGTTTTGGCAAACCACAAATGGATAGAACCCGAGATGGATTCAGAAATCGGTATGTTACCAGTCCTACTCTTGTGAGAATTTGCTAATTAATTTTCCTCAGATAAGCAAAGTAGCCACACTGATATGTTGTACAGTATAGAGAATTCCATCTCTAAGTGTTATTAGACGAGGAAATAATAGTTGGATTCTACTACAGGCACATAGACTTTTAATCCTAAATGATCTTATTGATTTAAAAGATTCATTTTTACAGAAGTAGCTAGCATAGGTCCTTGTTTATGAAATGATGAAAAACAAAACACCTAGCTTCCTCTCCCTTAGATTCCTTAAGTTATCAGACTGTCCTCTGGTGCAGGTTTGTCGATCAAGAACTACTAACAAATGACTACTTACTCCACTCTCCTCCTGTTCTTTTTTCACTAGTTATAACAGGTAGTCAAAGGAAACTAAGCACAAGTGGGAAGTGGCAAAATTATTGCAAAATAAAACCTTTCCAAAAAGTGCACTAAGCAACTATATGGCTTATTATAAGGCAAACTACCCAGAAGCTCTGTGCTCTGTCCCAACATCTTCTTTCCTCCCCAGCAGTCACCACTGTCTGGTCTTTAAAAATAAACACTGCCTTCATTTTTTTGAGTTTCATCACCAAAATATATCTCTGAGCACTATGGTTTAATCCTAATAGTATTGGTTAATAAGAAATTTTTGTGTTTTGATATGATTCCTAAAATTGCCATATCAGTGCCTCATTGTCTTGTTTCAGCTGGGTATGTATGTTGACACTTAAGAAGACATTGAGAATATTAAATGACTTTAAGTGCATCCCATCTGTAGTAGCACTCAGTGTAAATAGAGCTCAGAACTGGTCTGCTGAGCCCCTTTCACTGGATTTCACTGCCCAGAATTTTATTTGCTCTTGTCAACAATCTGATGAAGTAGATAAAGTAAATAACTGCATTTTATAGGTACAGACAGGTTTTTAAAATGTGACTTACTCCAAACTAGCAAGTAGACCTAAATCAGTATCAGGGAACCTTCATGTTTTAGATGTCAGCCTCTCAGGCCTTCCCTGAACATCCTGTGCACTGCTGTACCTCTCAGTGGGCATGTCTTTCTCCTTGCCTTGCTGTATTTTTTCATTGTACTTACCATCTTCCATCACACTCTATTGTCAACCTGCTCATAGTAACCCCTCTCCATCCTACAACCACAAGAATGTAGTGAAGCCAGAGATGATTATGTCTATTTTGTTTACTACCATATCCAGCATCTAAAGCCATATCTAGCACACAGTAAGTGCTCATATGTGTTTACCAAAAGAAGTAAGTTGTGCAGAACCAGCAGATTTGGGATTTACCTCTTTAACACTCATATTCTGACTCTCCCCACATTGTCATATTCACAGTCTCAGTGTGGCATCATTAGGGCTTACCTCATACAGACTGGAAAGAAGTCATGGGCTTAGGAGTCCCAGCTGCTTATTATTCTGAAATAAAAAATTTCAGAATCACTGACTAAGCAATTTTTGGCCTTTGTGGTACAAGGTCTGACGTGACTGAAATGCAGTGACATGTTCCTTAGACAACTAACTCATCTTTTCTTAGCCTGTCTGCATCTTCATCAACCACTTTACTGTTTTCTTGTCCTGTAACAGGGAGAATCAATAGAATGTCTGTGGGGAAAAGGAAAAGTCTGTCCTTTTTAACTTGGAAGGCCTGGGACCAGCCTTGTCTGTAGACAAGTATTGACTGGGAATGTTGTATGTAACTGGGCCTTAAAATAGCTGAAATTTTCAGCTATTTAATATGACCCTGTGTCTCACAGAATTCACAGAATATCAGTTCTGTGCCCAGGGCTGTGCTCATCAGTGTTGCTCTCTGTCTTGTGGAGCACAGCCTGGCCCACAGAATGAAGCCCCCACCCCCCAGCTTACCTCGCTGATATAAAATACAGATCAGTCATACACCAGGCCTGTATAACTCTGCATTCCCAAGGCCTTCCCAAGTCCCTGTACCTGTTCCTTTTACCTGAGTAATTTTTCTCCATTGTGTAGTTTCTCATTGATTGCATGCAATTTAATAAAAAACTATCTCCTTCCCGAGTTTTCCTAAAATCCCTTCAGTACGAACACCCTGTCATTGCTTCTGCTACTCATTTTCCCATTATATCTGTTAGTATCTAATGTCTACATGCCTTGGTTTGCCCTAGGTTAGTATCTTTCCAATCAGATAGAAGTTCTTACAAATCCCAGGACTATGTTTTATTATACGTTTGTCTTCCCTCTGAACTTAGCATGTAGTTTTGCATATTTTAAACACTTATTGAATGTTTAGAAAGTTGAACTTGGATAAGGGAAACAGGATGTTAAATTCGTAGGCTATTTGAGTGATTGTGGCTTTAGGACTTTGGTTTGAGCATCTTAGCACTCACACTGATACCTTGGTTCATCACAGGCAACAGCGAGTGACCAAGTCACCAGCACCCGTGCACCGAGGAAATTCCTCTTCCCCTGCCCCTGCAGCGTCCATCACAAGCATGGTCAGTGGCCTTTGCCTTTGGAATGACTCGGGTTTCTCCTTGTTTGTGCTTACGTTGTTCCACAGTGTATCCCAAAATGTCATGAGTGTTTTCCACAGAAGTAATTGCTTTGAGTCTTTCATACCGTCCCCTTTCAGGATATAATCTAACTCAGGCTTCTAGTGAAGCCCTTACATTGGGCAAAGTGTGTTCAGGAGATGGGTGGGTATGGGCCAGAATGCACAAAACAATGTGTGGTGTGTTCAAATAACAGTTGGAAAGGGAAGTTGAAGAGGACAAGGGTAAAAGACAGGAGGTGAGGCGGGTAGGATGACTAGTATAGTAAAACATTCTGGTGTTCACAAATTCAGATTCAGGTCTTAGTATTATGAATTAAGGCTGGGTCAGAAGTTTGGTTATTTATGGTGACAAGTGTAATTTTACAACTGACTCACTTACCAACCGGCATACTTTTTTTAAAAAAAAAAAATCAGGGCTGATAGACAAGGGAAAAAACTGTTCCTATATACTTCTGGATTCCGGGTGGATCTTTGTACTGAGCACCTTAAAGGCGCAGAAGCTAGAATCTTTTCATAATTCATGTCTCCTGCCATTAGGGATTTGGAGTTGTTTTAAATATGACAACTTTTTTAAAGATTTTTTTTTTAAGATGTATCCAAGAACTGGGGGGTAGGCCAGAGATGGAGTTAAGAGGATTCACCAGAGACAGAGTGGGGAGCAACAGGTGAGAAAGGAGAGATTTGTTCTTCCTGGTTGGGGTGGTGGGGGGATCAAACTCCCACTGCAGTGGCTGCTGATAGCTTCATTGTGCTAGGACTTAACCCCTTGTGCCACCAGGGAGGGCCAGATTTGGAGTTTTATGAGAGTAGTCACAAGTATTATATAAAATCATGAATGTAGAAATAGTGAAGAGATGGGAACAGATGACCACATATGCGAGTCCTAGTGGCTGAGGAGACTATCAAATAATTGTAATTCTGTCGGTGACCAAATTAAGAAGGAAAACATTAGGAATATGAAGTTCTGAGGTTGTTTCCAAAATGTCCTTTACGAGATGGACGGACTGTTACTCCAGGGTATTCTTCTGGCCTGTTCTTCCACTTTCCATTCTAACCCTAGGCTAGGGAAATGGCTGAAGCAGAGACTTCATAGGCAAGTAGGTCCTCATGACCACAGACACAGGTAGGTTCAAACTGTGTTCTAACTGCCTTTGCTAGAGCTAAGTCTAGATTGAACTTTGAATAAACCAACTGTTTGATCCATTCTGTTTCTTTTCCTTCAGCAGCTAGAGACCAGAACACTGGAACTGGCCTCTCCTATCATGTAGCCAGTAGCGGGGGCTGGAGGGGGACTTGAGCTTGTTAAGTAGTTTGACTAGTTAAGCCTGACTTAAGGAAAGGCATTCAAGGAATGTGCTAATGCTAATTGTTTTTCTCTGCAGCTTTCACCTTCCTTTACCCCTACCTCAGTAATTCGTAAAATGTATGAAAGCAAAGAGAAAAGCAAGGAAGAGCCAGCATCTGGAAAAGCAGCTATTGGTGAAAATAAAGAGGACACTCAGAAGGCCAGTGAAGGTACTAGACATGTTGAAGGTGTATTACTCAAGAAAGTATGTGATAGAGAGCATGGACCTGAGTTGTAACCTGGATACTGACCTGATTGTCTGCAAAGCCCTGGCAAGACCTGTGGCTGCTCTGGACCACAATTCTGTTTAAGTGAGAAGGGTTGGACCAGCTCAGTAACTTAACCCCCTTGAAATTGTAACCAGTCTAATAGCGATATAAGTGCTAGTAGGATTAGTAATCTTTACTTAGATGGAGGTCATTTATTTAGGCTTCAGAGTTGAATTTATTAGTGTACTTAACAAATTAATCTATTCAACTAGTTTTTCTACTGAAAGGTTCTCCGGTCTGTGGAGGTTAAATGTCCAGCAAAATCTGTGTAGTGACCTAAGGGGCATCTGACAGGCTTTTAGGAGCTGCACAGTCAGGAACGTGAAGGACATGACAGAGGTCCTAATTAACTGGGGTTCACACAGGTCTAAAGTATTGGTCAGAGCTTTTTGCCTGTAAGAAAGCACTTGGAAAAAATTGAGAAAATCCAGGTAGTGCTACTAGAAAGGAATTTTAGATTCCTTCACCAGACTTAAATGGATGTTTCATTTTCTGCTGTAATTGTAATTGACTTGCATAACTTTACTCTAGATTTCCCCCTTAAGTTATCCCAATTGTCTGACTAAAACAGGACAAGTTCCCACACAGATCTAGGCCACAGCAATATGGACAGAAGCAAGGTGCCCAGCTGAGTTGGACCTCCCAGTCTGACCAACGAGGCTCCCCTGCCTGTAGTTAACCCTAGATTGGAAAGATTAGAATAAAGACATGAGTTCTTTAAGTATGTAATTTATAACCTCAGAGCCTTTGGATTTTTAGAGCGTAGCAAAAATACTTTGTTCCAGCATATTAAAAGACTGGAAAACTTGGGGATTAGTTCCAGCTCTGCCACTAATGACATAAGTGACCCTAATTGGGCCTAATCATTAAGGCAAACATTGGTCCCTACAGTGTGGTCCTACAAATTTGCTGAGGGAATCAAATAAGCATTGTGAGCTTTCTAGGAAATGAGACTTACTGGATGGATCATTGAGAGGACATGTCTGAGAAGTCAGTTCGCCAATACCAAAATATTCATTGGCTCTTTACAGAGACTCTCCTGTCACCCAACTCTGTGCCCAGTGCTGATCGAGACTCTTCTCCAACTACAAATCCCAAACTGTCAACACTGCAGCGGTCTTCATGTTCGACCCCACTGTCCCAGACCAGCCGTTACACCAAAGAACAAGATTACCGACCTAAAGCAACTGGGAGGAAAACTCCCACTTTGGTGTCCCCAGTTCCAGGAACACCTTTTCTCCGCCCTGTCCACCAAGTTCCCCTCGTCCCCCATGTCCCAATCGTTCGGCCTGCTCACCAGCTTCACCCAGGGTTGGTCCAAAGGATGCTTGCCCAGGGAGTCCATCCACAGCATCTTCCGAATTTACTCCAAGCTGGTGAGTTTCTGACCTGGTGTAGGTCCTGGGAGGGACAACAGTTGCTAACACTGATGAAATACTATACTGTGGGAGGCTTCCATTCCTAAGTAGAAATTACTAGATTTTTCCATCTAACTGATGGGCAGTGAGTGGGTCTAATAAAACCCATCCCTTAATCCATTAACAAATTAGAACTTAAGCTTGAACATTCTTCATTCTTAAAAAAAAAAAAAAACTTCAACAAAACTATATAGTCAAAACTGGAACATTTCCAGTAAATTAAGATTATGTCTCATCAGTTTCTTCTTTGTGCTCTTCAGGTATGCTTCCTCCTGGAATGGATCTGACTCATTTACAGGGTCTGTCCGGTCCAATCCTGGGTCAACCCTTTTACCCTTTACCTGCCACTAGTCACCCTCTCCTAAATCCTCGTCCTGGGACACCTCTGCATCTGGCAATGATGCAACAGCAATTACAGCGCTCAGGTAGGTGCAGGGATGGTATAGGTGAGCTAGAGGTGGGTTGAACTGGCTTAAAGCTTTTGGACCAGTTTGAGTGGAAGGGATGAATTGACTGTGACAGCTCATTCTTTAAGCCCTTATCACAGTCTTGCTAAAATAAATCAGACTATGATGAGGTGAACCAGCCTTTGTGGGATTTCTGTCCCTGCAAAGAGAGTGGGACAACCAGTGAGCGCTGGCTTTCTCTGTCCTTGTTTGGAGTTGAGAGTCCTTCCTAAAAAGGTTCAACACAGGGACTGCCCAGACAGATACCTTCTCACCAGTTAACATTAGTGCCCCTATGACGTGACTGCTTGCCTTCTGAGATAGTAGTCACCTCATCTAGGATGGGTTCTCAGTGTGAATAGCTTCTAGATAGCTTATCTTTCCAAGGTACAGCTTCTGGCACTGTTAGCATTTTGCAAAGGAGTTTCTTAATGAAGCCCTTAATAAAACCTCTGGTAAGGCATTCTGGTTGGGGTTTTTATGACATAGGATCTGAATGAAGCAGGATCTGATGTAGACTGATTTTCACTTCCATGTTATGAACAATCCTTCCTTATCCCACAGTTCTTCATCCTCCAGGCTCTGGTTCCCAGGCAGCAGCTGTCAGCATTCAGACAACCCCTCAAAATGTACCCAGCCGGTCAGGCCTGCCCCACATGCATTCGCAGCTGGAGCATCGTCCCAGTCAGCGAAGCAGCTCCCCGGTAGGCCTAGCCAAATGGTTTGGCTCAGATGTGCTACAGCAGCCCCTGCCCTCCATGCCTGCCAAAGTCATCAGTGTAGATGAATTGGAATACCGACAGTGAAGGACTGGTGGGCTCACCTAATCCTGGACCTATGGCAGCACCCTGGTCAGAACTCTGCTTCCTCACTGTGGGATAGCTTGGGCTCTTATTTTGGAGCACTCTGCAAAGGTTCAGGCACCTGGCGTGGTTCGCATTATGAAGGAAGCTGGAGAGATCTTAACTAATTGAGTGGAGCCCTCATGGTCTGAAACAGGATATGCACAGTGTTGTCAATCCTGGAAAGTCTGTTGTGGTTTTTTTTTTTTTTTTTTTTTGTAAAATATGTGAATGAAGTGTTGGTGTCTTCACCGAGAGGTGGCACCTAAGGGTTCTGAGGAAATAAATGTATAGACCCTTATGTACAGACCTGTGTATAAACAATTTTTGTATATAAATATAGGATAGCTTTTTTGAACTTATACAGCTGTACATAATAGTTGATTTAGTTAAGCCTGTGTCAACATTTTGAATTTTTTTCACTTGTATATTTGGGGTTTTTTCTTTTGGTTGATTAAAGTTGCATATGGTAAGTGTGTGAATGAAGTGAATGGCATTGTTGTGCTTATTTATTCCTGTGTCCCTTTTTGTTTCCAACCAGTGGAGCCATAAGGCTCCTTAGTTTTCTCTAGGGAAATGAAGTTTTAATTCTATAAAAATGAAACAACTGAACTCTATCCCATTTGAGGAGGAAGCTATGGCCTTCTTTTTTGAGTCTTAAAGACTCTCCTGAACCAGTTTAGACTGGGCTGGCCTCTAGATAGCTAAGTAGATTATAGTGTATAATTTCCAAGATTAAACCCACCTGTAAACTATTGGGTAATCATGTGTATGGCAGTTTCATCCAAACAAACCCACATTTAGTGGGGCAAAAGCCAACAATTTGCTGGTATCCTGCCCCTATGGAAAAGTAGGAGCCTCAGAATATTAATCCATTATAGCCCCCCTTTTTCCCCCCATATAGAACTTCCCTCAAGACTCTGCTGCTTGTTACATACTTGATTCTTCCGGTTTTGTTTTTATTCACCATAACTACACGCATAACATTGGGTTCTACCAGAATACTGTAGGGTCTTGAATCCCCTTTTGGGACTAAAGATATTTTTGTCCTACTGATCTGAGGTGACTACTTATTTCTCATGTACCCCAAATTAATTTTTGAGTTCTTAATACTCAATTAGGTCATCTAAGCTACTCTGACTTCATGCTAGAGGGTCAGATATAATGAGGTCATTCTGATTTATAGGTGAAGGGCAAGGTAGTTAGATTTTTGCAAGGGTAAAAAAAAAAAAGAGTATGAGTTGTGTTAGGGGTGTTGCCTAATAAGCTGAGAGCTGTCCAACCTGCCCTACACTCCCAGAAACATAACAAAGCAGAATGCCTCTCAGCAAAACATGGCTCTCTGGATTAAGCAAGAGATCTGTCCCTTCCCAGTACTTAATTAGCACTCCCTCCCCGCAGTACTCAATGTGATTTCTCAGCTCCAGAAATAAACTGTTTAGGATTCTTGCAAATGCTGTTTCCACAGGTAAAGACTGGAAAAACAATAGCAGAACAGATGTTTAAACCTAACTCCTCTTCTGTGTCCTCACTTTTTCCCCCTATGTTTGAACCAACATTAGTAGGATTAGGGTGGGTAAGATTGGATGGGGCTTTTCCGGCTAGAACTTGGTATGACAACTGAACAAATGTAGACACCTAGCAAAGGGCAAAACCATGAGCCAGGGATTGGTGAAATGGAGTCAGAAGAAAATAAGGAAACTGCTAAGAACATAGCAGAAGTCAAACAAAGCTTTAACAACTATTTTGGTGTATTGGAGGAAGTAGAGGCAAAAGAGGAAGCTAATACAGTCTTGAGAGCTAAGAGTCTGATAACAGGATGAGGGCAGAGAAAGTGATGGCTAATAAGCAGTGCTTTACATAGAGTAACTCTGCGAAGTCTGGCTAATATGAGACAAATTTAGAAGCAATCAAGACTCAAAGTATGTGCAGAATAAAGGTTAAGGGGACTGTGGAAGGCATCCTCAAAGCCTCAGAGCATCACAGAGAAACTCATGGAAGAACTGCTTTAAGGAGTAGAGTCAGATAGGAAGAAAGAATAGTGCCTCCCAAAGGAAGCAGTTGAGCAGCTAGTGTTTGGGAAATTGTGGTGGTAATGAGAAGTGGAGGGAAGAATGGAAAGTAAAATGGAACCTTTTATGAGACAGCTACTGAGTATCTTCTAAGTCAGAATCCATTAAGACCAAAGGGAACTCGGCTCCATTGACCCTTTTTTGTGAATGGAAGAAACAATCCAGGAATGAAGGTAACTTTTGAATCAGTCTTTCCATTCCCTTTACCAACAATTAATTCAAGAATGGGCATGTATCCAGTGTAGGCCAGGAAACACAAGGACAAATTGGTTGGGCAGCTTCTAGGAAGTGACTTCCTAAAAAGGCAAGAATCAACCTTCTTTTATCCTCTGGATACTGGTGGCAAGCCTGAGACTGACAGATATTCCATGACTGCAGAGTCAGCTGCCCAGCAAAGCCAATAAACTGCAGTGGCAAAAAAGCTTGATAGAAAAATTTGGATCCTCAATGACGTAAGAACTGCCACCTGCCCATCTAAGTGCCACATAACTTAAATGAAACCAAGTTTCATTTAACTGGTGTTTGCTATACATACCAAAAGTATTCTAACTAACAGCACAGGACGGTGAGTCCTAAGCTGTGCTTTAAAAAAAAAAAAAGGGGGGGCCTCCCTGGTGGCACAATGTAAACCATAGCCACTGCAACACGAGTTCGATCCCTGCCGCCGGTCAGGGAGATGACCCACATGGTGCGGCAGACTTCTCCTGCCTCACCCAATGCTCCCTTCAGCAGTGTATTTTAGTCGATCTGCCTGTTCTGCTCCCCACTCTGTCTCTAGTGAGTCTTCTGACCTCCCGTGCCTCTGGCCTGTACCCCAGCTCTTGTATGCATAAATCTTTAAAAAAGGAAAAAAAAGAAATCTCAATTTCATTCTGGGTACCCTCTCAATGTGCAAGCCACAATGTGGCAGTCAAACCATGAGGTTCATAAAGAGAAAAAAAAGATTTATCTACAGGAATGCCCCTCCCAACACAAAACTACCCCTTCTAGAACTGCTAAGTCTAAAGACAAAAGGAAAAGGCAAGGCAGGGTAATGCTCCCTTTAAGCACTAGGGGGCCACCAGTGGAGGGAGGAAGCTAAAACATGGCAACAAGGCCTTTTCAAAGCACATCCTCAGACATTTTATGAACTGGGTTTCAGAAACCTCTCCCAGCATCCTTGGTCAATTAAAGTAAATGTGGGCATGGGGAGTCCACCAAACTCAAAGTGCTCTGGTCATAAAACAAAACGTGCTGGAAACCCCACAGCTCCAAAAGTCAGTTTTTCTGAGTAAGAGGTAGGTTCTATCTAGATCACAGCTTCAAGAATGCAGCAATGACACTAGTTTATATCCAGGAAAGTGAATAGGATTCTAAGTCTTAGGGTCTTATCACCTGGGTCTGGGGAAGTGCTAAGTCCAAACTACAACAGGAAACAATTGCCACTAAGGTAGCAGTGGAAATAGAAATAAAGTACTAAAAACGGAGTACTGGAATAACAAGTACTGGCTGAGTGTGTGAATAATCCTATAGCTCCATCTCTCATAGGATACTAGAAACTCTAGTTCATATAAAATCAAACTCACACCCTCCCACTAACCATACTCTCACTAGCCCATAGTTTTACCAAATGATTTCCCATTATCAGAGCAGTCCTGTTAAATTCCCTTATTCGTACCCTCTCAAGCAGTCCTGATGCCACCCCCCCTAACCTAGCCTCCCACCTCCATACACACATAAAGTGTACCACAAACCTGCTCTGATCACACTGGTTGCCTCACTTTCAATGTTCCTGCCTCCATGCCTTCGCTCAGGTTATGTGGTTGAGACCAGGAATGCCATGGGATTCAAGCAGAAAGGCTGGGCTACGGGAAAGGAGACATTTAGTGGGCCCAAGCTGACAGCAGAGTTCAGCAAAACAATCAGTCCAACATTGATGATATACAGCTGTGCTCTGACTAGGGCAGGAAGGGAGCCCCCAAAAGTAAAATAACTAGTGATAACTAGAGCCAATATTTACTGAGTACTTACATGCTAAACACTATGATAAGCATTTTATAAGTACCATCTCCTAATATAACCATTATCACTCAAGAAGGGAAGTGCTATTATCTCCATGTTACATGAGAAACACATTCATAGAACTTATCTGCGCAAGGTTTCCAATGCTAACTAGAGATGGACTTGCAATTCAAACTCCAAATGTGCCTGGTCACAGTTCTTAAGTGCCACACTACAGCATTCAAAAGGACAAGCCTTGCAGGGAATAATGTTAATTTACATCAAGTCCTTCCTCTCTCCAGTGTCATCTGGGAAAGGCCACTGGAAAGGACAGAAGCGCACATCCAGCTGGAAGGGTTTCCCAAGACTAAACATCAAATAAGATGCTGCATATCACATTTTTATCCATTTCATACTCAAGAGCAGGTTCTCAGGTACCCTTCTGGAGCTGCCTCACTGTACATACCCATGCTCATTCAACCCATTCTAAAACAAATTCTGACAATGACACATGAATTGCACATAGCTGGCTGGCCTACCAGGTCCTTTATGAAGTTCAATATACAAGGTGACACCAACATAAGACAAGTGAAGTTTCAGTTAGGTTGCCTCCAACTCCCTCCTCTGAATCCTGATCCAGTGACTGCCAAAGCCAGTAGAGGGTTGGGGTAGGGTATGTGATTTTGGGGAAAGCTGCTTGGTTGGCCCAGTAGACAGGAAAAGAGGAAGGTTTCACTTCTTCACAATCTGAATGACATCCTCATCCTCCAATGTATGGTCTTTGCCCACTTTTTGAGGATTGTGTTTGACAGAGAGGCCCCAGACCAGAGCACTGTATGGAAAGGAAAAAAGAAGTCAGTGTAAAGAATTACCAGTGTCTGCCCTGTATACTTGGGTGCCACCTTTTTGCTCACTAAGAACCAGCAGACTGCAATAGCCAGGGTCCCTTTCCCCAGTCAAATACCATATGCAAAGTACAATGGCTTTCTTTAGTTTCCCCAGCGGTATGTCACACTAGAGCCTTTACTAGGAGTCCCTGGTGGTGCAAGAAATTAAGTCTCAGCGCTATGAGGCAACTAGCAACCACTGCAGCATGAGTTCAACCCCTGGCCATTGAGCTGACCCACATGGCACAGCAGACCTCTACTGGCTCACCAGCTGCTCCCCTCAGCAATATATTTTGGTGGATCCACCTGTTCTGCCCCCTAATCTCTCTCGTGACTCCTCTCACACCCCCCCACAACTCTGGCCTATATTCCAGTTCTTATATGTATAAATAAATAAATATTTTAAAAAACATGACATAAATCTTGGGTCTCCCTTGTGGCACAAAAGGGTTGAGCACTGCACTATGGGGCTTCTTTAGCCACTGCAGTGCGACTTCAATCCTAGCCAGGGAGGAGACTCACATGGCACAGCAGACCTCTCCCACCTTGCCTGCGGCTCCCTTAGCAGTGTGTTTTAGTTGATCTGCCTGTTCTACTCCCCAATCTGTCCCTGGTGAATCTTCTTACCCCTGTGCCTCTGGCCTGTACCCCAGCTCTTGTGTGTATAAAAATAAATAAAATCTTTTTTAAAAAAATTGATTTAAGTCTTTTAACAAGTTAGTATGATTCAAAGGTTGTATGCATATGGTCAAGGACACAAATAAAACAAAACAAATATTATAAACAAATAAAATAAAACAAATATTAGTAGACCTGAAGCTGAGTTTTTCCTATTATTAAGATGATTAAAATGCCATTTGTACAATAAAAAATGAAAACAAAAAATACCTTAAAAACCAAGTGAGCAAGTAAAATTTTACTTGCCTTGATCTCCAAAATATTTTTTCTTTACTGCCTTTGTCAACTTACAGTTCTACAGCTTTTTGAACAACATTCTAACACCATGGAAGGCAGAAATATATATAAATTTACAATGTTTAAAAAAAGAAAGTGCCAAATTTTCCCTAAGATTCTGTTTCATATTATGGCACGCGTAATGGTTTGAGGGTAGTGGAAATTAGCACCTACATGTGAAATATACTTATTTTAGATAAAAAGAAATATGAAGTTTAACAAAGGGTTTCATTCTTTAAGTATTTTTAGGGCCAAAAACAAGTATTTTTAAATGTCACTATTTCTAAGCTTCTCAAATACTCTACAATTATTTTCTATATCCTTTTTACTTTTAAAACAATTTTTAAGGGGCCTCACTGGTGGCACAGGGTTAAAGTCTCAGCATTATCAGGCTACCACCAGCTACTGTGGCATGAGTTCAATCACACCGGCCAGGGAGCTAAGCCAGATGGCACACAAAGTCACAGTAAAATTCAATAAAAGTAAAATAAGAGTGAAATAATCAGAATTAGCCAAACAATGCAGCTATAAATGTTATACACAAGCTACACCAACAGATGACAAAATCAGCAGGCAAAATTTTAAAGAGAAATAGAATGTGATAGGGGCCTCCCTGGTGGTGCAGAACTGTGAAGCATCCGCAGCACTGCAGCGTGGATTCGCTGCCAAGCCAGGGAGGGCACCTGCCTCGCCTGCTGCTCCCCTCAGCAGTGTATTTCAGTTGATCTGCCTATTCTGCTCCCCACCCAGTCTCTGGTGGGTCCTCTCACCTCCTGTGCTTCGTCCGTACATCAGCTCTTGTACGCAAAAATAAATAAATCATTTTTTTAAAGATGTATTTATTTATGCATACAAGCACTGGGGTACAGGCCAGAGGTGGCGGGGGGGGGGGGGGGGGGGGAGGGA
>JAGFMF010011483.1:2148103-2180774 GCA_019455555.1 Galemys pyrenaicus | reverse complement strand
TCACCACAGAGAGCGGGGAGCAGAACAGGCAGATCAACTGAAGTACACTGCTGAGGGGAGCAGCGGGCGAGGCAGGAGAGGTCTGCCGCGCCATGTGGGCTCCCCTCCTGGCCAGCAACAGGGATCGAACTCGTGCTACAGTGGCTGCGGTTTGCTTCATAGTGCGTTGCTTAACCCACTGTGGCACCAGGGAGGCCCAAAAATAAATAAATCTTTTAAAAAAATAAATAGGATGTGACAGTCTTAAAGTAACTCCCCTAAGTTAATTAAACGCAAAAAGAGAACTGATATCTTTATAGTAGTGAAATCCAGTCAACACCAGCTTAACCAAATGATCAAAGTATCAATATGACATATCAACATCATAAAGCCTGTGATATGATGCACTGAGGATAAATCATCACTCTGTGGTATTCCTGCAAAAAAATGCGCAAACTCACTTCAATCATGAGAGAAAACCGAACAAACCCAAAGGGAGGGACACTATACAAAATACCTGATTAGTACTCTAAAAATATCAAGGTAATCAAAGAGAATGAAAGACTAAAGAAAAATTACTGGGAGATGGGCCTCCCTGGTGGCACAGCAGATTGAGTAACGCACTATGAAGCATCTGCAGCCACTGCAACGCGAATTCGATCCCCGGCCAGGGAGGGGACCCACATGGTGCACCAGACCTCGCCTGCCTCGCCTGCTGCTCCCCTCAGCAGTGTATTTTATTCGATCTGCCTGTTCTGTTCCCCACTCTGTCTCTGGTGAATCCTCTCACCTCCTGCGCCTCTGGCCTGTAGCCCAGCTCTTGCATGCATAAATAAATAAATCTTAAAAAAAAAAATTGCTGGGAGATTGGAATACTGGAAGACTAAGAAGAAATTAACAACTAAATGCCATGTAGATTCCTGAAACACAAAAAGACACTGATAGAAAAAGTATCAAAATTCAAATAAAGTCTACAGTTTAAAAAATTATAGATACTAATTTCTGCGTTGATAATTGTACTTGTGGTTATGTTAGACAACATAGGAGAATTGTGGGTGAGGGATATAAAGAAACTTTGTACTATATTTGCAACTTTTTTGTAAGTCTAAAATTAAGTTAAAAATAAAATGATAAAAAAATTGTTTTCAGCCTGTATCAGTGGTAAAAAGTACAAGATAGACATTGGGAGCCTTTACCCATAGTTTATAGGGAGACTCAGGGTCCAATGGACACCAGTGTAATGCTGGCAGGAAAAATTAGTATTTATGTTTACAAAAAAGCTGAATTAGTGAGAGGAAGTCACAGTTCTTTGTACTATCAGTTCTCCCAACTCTGAAGAGGTTCCTAGAGCTCCTCCAGCTCTAGTATGGTATGGTTTAAAAAGACACTACTGAGTTTTGGGCCCCCCTGGTGGCGCAGTGGGTTAAGCAATGCATTATGAAGCAAACCGCAGCCACTGTGGCACGAGTTTGATCCCTGCTGCCGGCCAGGGAGGGGACCCACATGGTGCAACAGACCTCTCCTGCTGTGCCCGCTGCTCCCCTCAGCAGTGTGCTTCTGTTGATCTGCCTGTTCTGCTCCCCGCTCTCTATGGTGATTCACCCCCCCAACAACACCTCTGGCCTGTACCCCAGTGCTTGTATGCATAAATAAATAAATCTTTAAAAAAAAAAAAAAAAGACACTACTGAGTTTTAATGAGGCAAATACTTCAGCAGCCTCTCTGATGCCCAGTTTTTTTAATGCTATCCTAAGGCTGGCTCACTTGGAAAGGGGCACCATTAACCGTGATACTTACTATTTAAATTCTTTGATAAGATTTTTGTGAATCTTCATGCAGAAATCCTCCACAGTGGTCCTGGAATAAGGCAACACCACTGGGGATGTGTAATCTGGCAACTGGCCTTTGGGTTTGGTGTAACTAGAAAAGAGGGAGCAGAGGTTGATTACTTCTTGGAATACTTCATGTGTTAAATGCAAATCGACCCTGCATACTTTTTAGAAGACAGACAAGGATAGCCTCCAATTTGAGAAAGAAAGTACCTTCAATATGGCCTAGAGGATGACAGGAATTAGTTTACCTGTATCTCCAAAATGAGAGTTATATTAAAGAGCTCCAAAGGGTATCACTTTAAGAAAGTCCAGTTTAATTCCTATGCAACATGATCCAATAAGACTTAGATCCTCGGGACACCAAATAAGGGATCAGGGAAAAAAAAATTAACAGGCGACTATATATCAGAGACAGTCTGCAGCGGAGTGGATGGGAGAGGGATCAAAACAAGAAAGCAAAGAGCACAGGGGACTCTGATGATGGCACACGGGTGGATTGGTGGTGGGAATTTTACCAGGACTCTACCTCAAAGGAGAAAGCACACACTGTACAAAAATGAAGAATAATGTAAACTATACATATATAAAAAAATCAGGACGTATGACAAACTCTCACCTATTGTCTGTTAACAAACGTCCATAACCAAGCAAGTATTTGATTAAAACAATTTCACAATTTGAAGATTAATTATAAATCCCTGAATTTTTCCCTTGCTTGGAGAAAAAAAAAAGACTTACATCCGCACTAATTTCAGATAGTCCCATATCTTTTCCAAAAGGTCATCAAAATTCCAGCGGTGATGTGCAGAGATGGGTACACAGTGAGGTACCTTATAGATAATATCCAATTCCTCAATGGATATCTGATCAATCTTATTTAACACATAGATACAGGGAATATAAACTCTAAAGAAGTAGGAGAAAAACAGGATATTAATTTTGAGTTTGATAACAAGACTACCAGTCTGATTATCAGCATGCCCAACCAGGACCCCCAAAACAGACTCTCAACAGGGTTCACAGCAGCTCAGTCACACACACTCAAAAACCCTCCTACAAAAGAAAGGTAGAACATCCAGAAAGGAGTGAACTATGGGTTAAAAAACAATGAAAATCAGGTTTCTAGTCCTAGCTAGAGAGGTAATTTTAAGAATTGTAAATATGTAGTATAGTTCTAATATTATAATCCATGATAATTTCTGGGGAAAAAAATAAACACTCTAGCAATGCCACATTTCTAATATTCAAACAATATGGTAGCTAAAGTTACTAATAATTAGGTAAGTCACAACTTCACAGGCTCCCATGGCCTCACTTATAAAAGGCATAACTCAAAGCACTGGCTTTGCAAGTTATCAGATGAGTATCAAATAAATTTATACAACAAACAGGAACAAATAAACTGGAAAACAATTAGAAAATATTATATCCAAATGCCAGGAATAATTTTAACAGTGATTCAACTGTTATTTAATCTTAAATATTAATAATAAAAGTTCATAGCACAGGGTTTTAGGTGTGTATCCTTAGGTTGGAGAAAACAGACTCAGTTCCACTAGCTCTCAGTTCTGTGGACACTTACAGCATTTCACAAGTAGATTAATTCTGGCAGAGCAGATTGAGAATCTATTATTTTCAACCACTGTATGATACAGAGCTTAGAAAAAAGTCTAGTTCATGACAAATAACAGAAATGTGGAATCTGACTATCATATTCAAATTTCAGAGCAAAGAAGGAAATTAGAAATCAAGACCAACCCTTCATTTTATAGCTAAAGAAACCATTGATTATTATCAATATATGAGATAGGGCCTCCCTGGTGGTACAAGGGGTTAAGGCACAGCACTATGAAGTTTTTCCACAGCCACTGCAGCAAGAGTTCAATCCCCAGCCAGGGAGGTGACCCACATGGCGCAGCAGACCTCTCCTGTCTGGCCCACCACTCCCCTCAGCAGTGTGTTTCAGTCTGTCCACCTATTCTGCTCCCTACTCTGACTCTGGTGAATCCCATTTACCCCGCCCCCGCAACCCTGGCATGTACCCAGTTCTTTGTGTGCATAAATAAATAAATCTTGGGCCTCCTTGGTGGCGCAGTGGGTTAAGCAACGCACTGTGAAGCAAACCACAGCCACTGCAGCACGAGTTCGATCCCTGCTGCCGGCCAGGGGGGACCCACATGGTGCAGAAGACCTCTCCTGCTGTGCCCGCTGCTCCCCTCAGCAGTGTACTTCGGTTGATCTGCCTGTTCTGCTCCCTGCTCTCTGTGGTGAATCCTCTCACCCCCCCCCCCCCAACAACACCTCTGACCTGTACGCCAGTGCTTGTATGCATAAATAAATAAATCTTTAAAAAAAATAAAATAAAATAAATAAATCTTTAAAAGAAAGAAAAGTTGCTTTTAAGGAGTACTAGAGAACATAAAATTGACCCCCCCCAAAAAAATTTTAAAAATGTGAATAAGAGAGCAGCACAACTGTCATGATCCGCTATTATTTTCACAAAAAGCTTTAAATTCAAACTGAGGCATCAGACTGCTTGGTCAGTACCTATTTCCTTCCACCACGTCAATGAGATCATCTGCTGTGGCATCACTACGCAGAGTCACGTCGGCATTATGGATTTTGTATTCAGCCAGAATGCTCTTCACAGTTTCAGCATCCAGCTCGCTCTGAGGGCACTGAATGGAAAGACAGTGATTGGGTCAGAGAACAAAAAAAATCTCCCGAGAATATTTATGTACCCACATAATCCTAGCTAAGGTGCAAGCTCATTTTTGAAGTCTATATTCCTGGATGAGAAACTTTTAGTAGGAAATACTTAAAAACTAAAAATCTTTCCAAACACAATGGAAGGTATTTATGGCCTAAATTGTGTATGAGCTTCATCCCCACCCAACTGATGTGCTGAGGTTTTAACTGTAGCATCTCAAAATGTGACTATGTTTGAAGACAAGATCTTAAAAGGAATAATTATATATATGATGTCATAAGAGTGTGTCTTAATACAATGTGACCTTACAAAAAAAAAGAATTTCACACACACACACATACCCTAGCGAAGACCATGTAAAGACATAGGGAGTAGACAACCATCTACAAGGCAAGGTGAATGGTCAGGAGAAACAAACACTGTTCACATCTTTATTTCAGCTATCTTGCCTCCAAAATAAAGAGAAAATGGATTTCTATTGTTTAAATGACCCAACCAGTCTTTATAGTGGCAGCCTTACCAAGCTTTTAAAAAAAAGAATGCTGAATGCTCAAATCCCAAATATTATGATAATGAGAAAGTTCTTTTATACAAAATAATTTAAACTCACACCAGTCCAATCATCTGGACCTCAAAAATGCAAATTATTGCAGGAAATTCTCAGTCCTCAATTACATGACTTAGATGCAGTATTTGACAAAACTCCAATCAACACTTTTTGACTTCCAAGATTCCCAGCTCTTCCAGTTTTCCTTCTTAGCCTGACTTTTCCCATCTCCCAATCTCTGGTCATTAGGGGGTCATAAGGCTCAATCCTTCAACCTCTTTTCTATTGATACTCGCTTCTTAGTGATCTCCACTAAGCTCTTGGCCTTAAAGTTGATAACCACCAAATTTATATCTCCAGTTCAAATCATTTCTTGTGTGGCTATTTAACAAATAATTACTTGGGTGTCTAAACTGGCATCTTAAACTAAACATCCTGATTGTCGCCACCCCACCAAATATATTCTTCCCCAAATACTCCCACACATCTTTTACAACCCACATCCAATCCAGCTGTAATTCCAACTGTCTACTTTCAAAATCTTTCACAACCACTTCTCCTCCACTATCTCCTCCACTGCTATAACCCTGGTCTGAGAAGCCATCATTTCTTGACTAGATTATTGCAACAACCACTTACATAGCTTTTCTGTGTCTGTTCTAAATCCATTTCAGTCTGTTCTCAATAGCCAGGCTGATTAAAATCTAAGTCAAATCATATTTACTCCACAGACTGGTACTTTATCAAGTTACCCATCTCCTGCAAAATAATATACGTGACCCTATGTTAAGACTTCATATCTTGGGCCCTCCCTGGTGGCGCAGTGGGTTAAGCAATGCACCATGAAGCAAATCGCAGCCACTGCAGCACGAGTTCGATCCCTGCTGCCGCCCAGGAGCTGACCACATGGCGTGGCAGACCTCTCCTGCCTCGCCCGCTGCTCCCCTCAGCAGTGTGTTTCAGTCAGTCTGCCTGTTCTGTACCCTGCTCTGTCTCTGGTGAATCTCCTCGCCCCCTACACCTCTGGCCTGTACCCCAGTTCTTGTATGCATAAATAAATAAATCTTAAAAAAAAAAAGACTTCATCTCTTATAACTACTTTCCTACTTGTTCACGCTACTCAAACTTGTATGTTCCTTCTACATGAATTGCTCTTCAAGACATCGTTTGGTTCACTCCCTCATGTTACTCAAAGAAGACATTTCTACTTAAAACTGAAACCGCCCACAAACTCTCTCGACCATCTCTTTCATTGGTTTACTTTTATATTTATTTTTTTAAAGCAATTGTATATCTTTTTTTTATATTTATTTATTTATGCATACAAGCACTGGGGTACAGGCCAGAGGGGGGGGCGGTGAGAGGATTCACCACAGAGAGCAGGGAGCAGAACAGGCAGATCAACGGAAGTACACTGCTGAGGGGAGCAGCGGGCACAGCAGGAGAGGTCTGCCATGCCATGTGGGTCCTCTCCCTGGCCAGCAGCAGGGATCGAACTCGTGCTGCAGTGGCTGCGGTCTGCTTCATGGTGCGTTGCTTAACCCACTGCGCCACCAGGGAGGCCCCGGTTTACTTTTATATTTAGACTTATCATTTAATACGCTATATTTTACTATTATTTTTGCTTATTACTTTCTCTTATTAGAATATAAGGCTAGGGATTTTTGTCTCTTCTTCTCTGTCTTCTCTCCCCCAGCCGAAGCCTAAAATAATATTTGGCCCCTGGTAGGTACTCGATGAATCTGCACTGAGAGAAAACATACTACTCTGGCAGCCACCTATCGATACATCATGCAAGAATTAGACTGGTCTACACTTCAGTACCACCCATACCCAGAGAAAACACAGTCACAAAAATAGTAAGTCAGAGTCTAATGCCTTTGATTGTGTTAGGTCAAACAGCGATGGGAAAAGTGAGGTAATATCTAAATTTCACTGTTGCTATACCACAATCCAGTCCCCCAACCCAGACTATTCAGCAATCTGCCTCATATATCATCTTCACTTACAGTGGCAGTGAGATTAATACCTCCCTTATCCTTCTTCTTAAAGCCAATGTTAGGGGGTTTGCTGTTTAAGCGAATACCAAAGCCTTCCAGCTCATTTTCAATTATCTTCTTATGTCCCAAGGGTTTCAAGACATCCAGAACAATCAGAATCAAGTTACATGTTCGGGCCACTGAAAAAGTGAAAAAAAAATAACTTATACCCATGCAAAGTTCAGTAAAGATTTAACCCAAATACTCAAATAGCAGAAAGGTAGGGGTAAGGTAAAGGCGCAGTTCCTACACTTAAAAGGATTTTTTTTGTAAATATATACACATGAATTTTTAAGATTACCAAGGATGTATGGCAGAAGTCAATCTGCACTGTATGTGTTGTTTTCTACAAGTGTATCTAGATAATAGGTCAACTCCTAGACACATCAGTAGAAAAATGAAGCTATAATGAATGAAGACATAAACCACGTATACCCTAAATCCCAGAAACTATTTAGAAAAATTTAAAACAGGAATAAATCGAAAATATGACTGCCTGGTTAGCAGCAGAATCAACTTTAAGTTTACAAAAAGTTGATTATGTGTAGGTTAAGTATATGGTTTGATGACAATTACATATGTATCTATATAACCACACAGCAATAACATACAGAACATTCCCATCACCTCCAACAGTTCCCCTGTAGTCCTTTATCATCAATCTTTCCCCTCTCTCATTTCCAGTCACTGATCTGCTTTCTGTCATGATAGTTTAGCTTGCATTTCTAGAATTTCATACAAATGGAACCATACAAAATGTACTCTTTTATGCCTGGGTTTTTAAATCAACATAATTATTTTTTATGTTTATCTGTAAGTTACTTCTAACCTGTAATTCTATAAATAGATTAAATTAATAATCCAATAAGGGCAGAATAAAAAAGCTTTCAAACATAAAAACCAAAAATTTCATCTATCCATCCATTACTAAAGTTCCTTTAGTAAGGAACTTACTAAAGAATGTACTCCAGGGGACCTCTGGTGGTGCAAGAGTTAAAGTCTCAGCACTATTAAAGCTACAAGCAGCCACTGCAAAATGATCCCAAACCATGTAGCTAACCAGCATGGCCCAGCAGACCTCTTCTGTCTCTCCCACTGCTCAGCAGTTTATTTCAGTAGATCTGTCTGTTTTGATTCCCACTCTGTCTCTGCTGACAGAGACAGTGTGTGTCTCTCGCCCCCTGCATCTCTGGCCCAGTTTTTGTATGCATAAATTAAAAAAATCTTTTTTAAAAAAAATAGTCTAGGGGCCTCCCTGGTGGCACAAGGGGTTAAGCACTGCACTGTGAAGCATCCACAGCCACTGCAGCATGAGTTCAATTCCCGGCCAGGGAAGTGACCCACATGGCGCAGCAGACCTCTCTTGCCTTGCCCACCACTCCCCTCAGCAGTGTATTTCAGTCAGTCTGCCTGTTCTGTTCCCTATTCTCTTTGGTGAATCCTCTCATCCCCTACACCTCTGACCTGTATCCCAGTTCTTGTATGCATAAATAAATGAATCTTAAAAAAAAGTCTCCTAAACAGACTTTAATAGTCACTAGTGACTATTTAAATTTAAAATGATTAGAATAAATTTTGAACTCAGTGTAAGAATATAATGGCCACCAGAGGGTAGGGAAGAAAGAATGAGGGAGGAAGGCAGATGGGACACCTGGCAAGAATGGTTTGGTAGAGGGTAAGAAAAATATATGCACATATGGAAAAGCAAAAATGTAATCCCAAAAATTAAAGTAAAAATTTGTAAAACATCAATTTAAGCAAATCAAATAAAAATTAAAATACATTTTTTATTTTTTTAAAGATTCTATTTATTTATGCATACAATAGCTGGGGGACAGGCCAGAGGTGAAGGGGTTAAAAGGATTCACCAGAGACAGAGCAAGGAACAGAACAGGCAGATCAAATGAAACACACTGCTGAGGGGAGCAGTCAGTGAGGCAGGAGAAGTCTGCTGTGCCATGTAGGTCCCCTCCCTGTCAGGGGATCAAACTTGTGCTACAGAGGCTGCAGAAGCCCCCACACTGCAGCACTCAACCCCTTGTGCCACCAGGGAGGCCCTAAAATACAATTTCTTAACTGGACTAGGCCCATCTAAAATGATCATACTAGCCATACTCACCTAGGAAATACTGTATTGGTGACAGCACTGAGACTTAAGCCCTAGGCCACCAGGGAGTCCCTGGAAATACTACAGTGGAATACGCAGCCTCGAAACATTCCCATCACCGAACAATGCTGTTCTGAAAAGCAACCGCTCCTCTCGGCACATGGAGAGGCTGAGGGGGGAGGGTGTCTGGCTGGTGCTCGGAGCCACAACGTGTCCAGAGGGGCAACAGGAGGTGGGACCGCACTGGCACACTGGCCGCAATCCATGCTCTAGGAGGCCCCTCTCCTCCACCCCCTCAATAAAAAAAAAAAAAGGAAAATAAAAGTAGAAAGCAGTCAATGCAAATTGAAGCACAAAGTCTACAGGTACAGGGAGGTAGTGGCACAGTTGGCAACAGAGAACAAAACTTGAAAAAAAGGTATTTGGAACTATATTTTAGTATCTGGAAAAATATTTTTGATAGATCTGTATCTACTCAAACATCTGAAAAATATTAGCAAACAGAAAAGTAACCAAAACAAGAACCAATTACCTGCATGAAAAAAAAAAATTTAATTATGACAATTTACCTGAAATGGAAGGAAAGAAGGAAAGGCATGGGCAGAAGTCAGGGTATCTAGGTTCCAGTTTTGAATCTGCCCAAACAGTACGACTAGAACATTTCACTTCTGTCTTTAGTGTTTCTTCTTACTCTGAAGTTCTGACATCTTACTCTGGTAAGTCAGAGTATCTCCTTCACTGCAATATCACCTACACGTTCAACAGACCCAGCCTAAAGGAATAGTTCCCAGACACAGCAAAGGGCTGATACCCCAGGATACTGACCATGGACTACTCACCTGCAATGACCTGACGACCTCGACCTTTCCCATCCTTCGCACCCTCAATGATACCTGGGAGATCCAGAAGCTGTAAGATTAAAGACAGGCAGAACGAGAGAAAGAGAAAAAGGAGTTACAAGTCTGAACAGAGGGGCCTCCCTGGTGGCGCAAGGGGTTAAGCTGCAGCACTATGAAGCTATCAGCAGCCACTGCAGCACAAATCTGATCCCCAGCCAGGGAGGGGACCCACATGGCGCAGCAGACCTCTCCTGCCTCGCCCACTGTTCTCCTCAGCATTGTGTTTCAGTCAGTCTGCCTGTTCTATCCTCCATGCAGTTTCCAGTGAATCCTCACACACACCCCCACACCTCTGGTCTGTACCCCAGCTCTTCTATACATAAATAAATAAACCTTAACAAATAAATAAATCTTTAAAAAAAAAAAAAGCCTACCAAAAGGCTCCTCCCTAGTCCTCATTACAAAACAAAGACTACCTTCTGACCTGGAAACTTCAGCTAAATTGACTTAAAAGTCTACATGGGGAGTAACAAGCATGCCTGATCTCCTAAACATCATTCTCTAGTAACAGGAGAATTCCTTCAGAATTAGAAGCTCCAAGTCTTTGATTCAGTTGCTGGGGCAGAGAAAATTTAAGATTTAGCCTGGAACTAAAGCTGATGGAACCAGAAAGTAAGGAACTACTTACAAGAACTTATGGAAAATACACAAGGGTCAACCTGAAGGAGTTCCTAATCATCAAAGCTGGAACAATAAATAATAAAGTAATAATATTGAATTATAACCCATAAGATGAATATTCTTAAGCCCATACTGATACAAATTACTGAATAAACAAACAAATGCCAGAAAAAAAACAGCTATTCCTTATAGAATTCCAATTAAGGTAGAAAAAAAAAAGAATCATCATTAAGCAAGAAGCATAATAATTACTGTTGTTCATAAGATTCCCATATGGGGGCCTCCCTGGTGGCGCAGTGGGTTAGGCAGCGCACTATGAAGCAGACCGCAGCCGCTGCAGCACGAGTTCGATCCCTGCTGCCGGCCAGGCGGGGGACCCACATGGTGCGGCAGACCTCTCCTGCTGTGCCCGCTGCTCCCCTCAGCAGTGTGCTTCTGTTGATCTGCCTGTTCTGCTCCCTGCTCTGTCTGTGGTGAATCCTCTCACCCCCCCTCCCCCCGCACCTCTGGCCTGTACCCCAGTGCTTGTGTGCATAAATAAGTAAATCTTTAAAAAAAAAAAAGATTCCCATATGGATGCTAACATGAGTGGGCAAGTTTGAGAAAAATGATTTATATCTTCTCAAAGTATTTCTCCCAAGGTATTTAACTACAGAAAGAAAGCTTTCCAATACAGAATCTGTGTAGTCAATACCTTAACCAACTAAGAAATGTCAATATCACCCATAAGACTTATCAACATCTCATGATATGATACATTAAGAACCCAACATTTCTCTAGTAAAAAATACATAAATATCTCAATCTAATCACAAAGAAACCATCAAACAAATCCAAGCTGAGTAACATGCTACAAAATAACTGGTCAATACTCTTTAACAGTATCAAGACCATGAAAGACAGGATTGAGAAACCATTACAGATGGCAGCAGAATAGGAGAAATAAGTAAATACAACGTGGATGATTCCAGATGAAATTTTAGAAAAGAAAAAGGATACTGGTGGAAAAAACTAGTAAAGTTTCAAATAAGATCTGTAGTTTAATAAACATAATTGCACCAAATTTTACTCTATTCCTCATAATTTTTTTAAAAGATTTATTTATTTACGCATATAAGAACTGGGGTACAGGCCAGAGGTGTAGGGGGTGAGAGGATTCACCAGAGACAGAGTGGGGAACAGAACACGCAGACTGACTGAAATACACTGCTGAGGGGAGCAGTGGGCAAGGCAGGAGAGGTGCTGTGCCATGTGGGTCCCCTCCTTAGCCGGGAATCAAAATTATACTGCAGCGGCAGCAGATGCTTCAGTGTGGTGCTTAACCCCTTGTGCCACCAGGGAGACCCTCCCTCATAATTATTCTAAGGTTATTTAAGAGTTTAACACAAGGGGCAGCAGAACCCAAAATAATCAGAATCAAGGAAGTCAGCCTCCCTCAACAAGTACTTTATTAATTTTTTTTAAAAGATTTATTTATTTATACATACAAGAGCTGGGGTACAGTCTTGAGTCGTCGGAGGTGAGAGGATTCACCAGAGACAGAGCCGGGAGCAGAACAGACTGAAACACACTGCTGAGGGGAGGAGCAGGTGAGGCAGGAGAGATCGGCTACGCCATGTGGGTCCCCTCCCTGGCCGGTAGCAGGGATCGAACTCGTGCTGCAGTGGCTGCGGTTTGCTTCATTGTGCATTGCTTAACCCACTGCACCACCAGGGAGGCCCGATACATTTATATTAAACAAATCAAGTGACGAAAGTAGACAACTGACTACCTGGAGAAGAGATGAAAGGGGCAGGGGCAAGAAGGGACAGGAGGGAATGAACTCTTGATGTGATGTGGTAATGTTTTTACCAATCAAATTACACATTTCACGTACAGCTTATAATAGTGAATCAAAATCCAATCAAGATCAGTAAAGATACTGAAAGAAAACAAAAGTTTATCAGTTGTCTCTAGAAATTAAATTCTATAATTGACTTATAACACTTAGTAAATCTTACCCTTCTGCTTTAAAAAAGTTTTTCTTGCTATTATCAAGAACTTAAAAGGAAAATCCACCTGGAAAATCTAAAACTTCTAAATCTGGAATATGACTATAATGTCAAATAAAAGACCATCTGAAAGGGCCTCCCTGGTAGCACAAGGGGTTAAGTTGCAGCACTATGATGCTATCTGCAGCCTCTGCAGCACCAGTTTGATCCCCAGCCAGGGAGTTGACCCATATGGCACAGCAGACCTCTTCTGCCTTGCCCACTGCTCCCCTCAGCAGTGTATTTCAGTCAATCTGCCTGTTCTGTTCCCCACTCTATCTCTGGTGAATCCTTTCACCCCTCTGGTCTGTACCCGTTTTTGTACGCATAACTAAATAAATCTTAAAAAGAAAAAAAAGGGGGGGCTCCCGGTGGCGCAGCGAGTTGAGTGCCACACTGCGAGGTATCCCCTGCACAGCAGAGTGAGTTCTATCCCCAGCCAGGAAGGTAACCCACCTGGTGCAGCACACCACTCCTGCCTCGCCCACTGCTCCCCTCAGTAGTGTATCTCAGTCGATCTGCCTGTTCTGCTCCCCACTCTGTCTCTGGTGAAGCCTCTCACATCCTGTGACTCAGAGCCTGTACCTCAGCTCTTGTGTGCGTAAATAAATAAATCTTTTAAAAAAAAAAAAAAAGACCATCTAAAAGAGTATTACACTGAAGAAAAAGAACACAGTTAGGAAATCTGTTGAGGCCCCCAAAAGCAAAAACAGCTAAATTTTAGTTTTCTTCTTTTTTTTTAAAGATTTTGCTTGTTTATGCATACAAGAACAGAGGTGTAGGTCAGGTGTGTGGTGGAGTGAGAGGATTCACCAGAGACAAAGTAGGGAGTAGAACAGGCAGATCCACTGAAATGAAATACACTGCTGAGGGAAGCACCGTGTGAGACAGGAGAGGTCTGCTGCGCCACATATGGTCAACTCCCTAGCTGGGGATAGAACTGATGCTGAATCAGTGGCTGGCGATAGCTTCACAGCACTGAGACTTTAATTCCTGCACCACCAGGGAGGCCCTAAAATTTAGCTTTTCTTGAGAAAATAAAGAATGATGTAAAAATACATAAAATTAAAAAAAGAAAAAAATATTAACACCAGGATACTAGTGCTTTCCTACTTCAGATTCTACAATAAAGAAACACAAATGTACCTCAAACTCGCTGCATATCCCAGAAAGATAGAAAACAAATGTCTGCACTAAGGCACTCTGGGACAACATAGAGAACTTAAGGATGCCAAAGGATATCGACTATAGGTAGCTGACAAATTCAACATTAGATCCTACTATACTGTCTTCAATTATATAAGATCTGAATCTTTAGAAAGCTAGATTTTTCAGCAGTTGCTATGGTTTAAAAGGTAAGCACCACACAAAAATCAATGTGGAGTAGAAAATAGATGTACCCAATCAATCCCTATATTTGAGTAGTTATGAGATACTCAACTATGCACACAAGTACCCCATTAGTAAATAACTCTAGCTGTTAAGAACATAAAAAGTTAAGCTGTTTGGACCCAATTATCTAGTAAACACAACCATTAGGTATTCCTTTTGGTCTGGAGCATCATAAAAAATTACCAGGACAAGGAAAGGATTTCTTCTCTTCTTTGGCTTCAGAACTCACCTGGATCTTGGCACCTTTGTATCTGATGACACCAGGCACAGTGGTCAGAGTAGTGAACTCATAGGCTGCCACCTCAGAATATACTCCGGCCAGATTGCTGAGCAGTGTTGACTTCCCAACAGAGGGAAAACCCACAAATCCAATTCGAGCATCACCTGTCTTGGCCACATCAAAACCTAAAACATAAATACCAAAAATAGAAGAAAGTTATCTCTAGGAGGTAACTTGAAACTCATGCAATTCCTTTCACATTCTGACTGACCTTATTTCTTCGACTTTTTACAGTTTACCCCCACAGTGTATAACTCAAGCATATAAAATTCTCCCACAGCAATTCACAACATTTAATATGTTTGATATAAGTTTTCTGCCACTTAAAATATTATATGCCTTTGTAATACCCATAGTATTTAAGGCCCAAATATTATATAATAATTGATCTAAAAAAAATGAGTTTCTTGTCTTTTTAAAAAATATCTATTTACGCATACAAGAGCTGGGGTGCGGCCAGAAGTATAGGGGTTGAGAGGATTCACCAGAGACAGAGCGGGGAACAGATCAGGCAGATCAACTGAAATACACTGCTGAGGGGAGCAGTGGGCAGACAGACAGGAGAGGTCTGCTGTGCCATGTGGGTCAGCTCCCTGGCCAAGGATCGAACTGTGCTGCATGGCTGCAGACAACTTCATAGTGCAGATACTTAACCCCATGTGCTACCAGGGAAGCCCTCATTCTTGTCTTATGAACCCTGGGAAATATGTGATTGACTGGGTTTGTTGGTTGTTTCTCTCCCCCAGTGACTACAAACAAGTTCAAAGTAAAATTTGTAAACTCCTTCTCTATCAAATGCTATAGATCTTATAATAGTACTTTTAGTCCTAACATTCCCTTCTTGGCTTCAAGTTATTCCTCCTATCTTTGTTTTCCCTTTGCATAACTCAATTTTTTTTTAATGTTGTTGACTATAGTCAAAAATATTTACAGGGCTTCCCTGGTGGTGCAAGGGGTTGAGCATACCACTATGAAACTGTCTGCAGTTACTGCAGCACAAGTTTGATTCCTGGCCAGGGAGGGGACCCACATGGTGCAGCAGACCTCTCCTGCCTCACCCGCTGTTTCCCTCAGCAGTCAGGCTGCCTATTCTGTTCCCCATTCTGTCTTTGGTGAATGCTCTCACCCCTCTGCACCTCTGGCCTGTACCCCCAACTCTTCTATGCATAAATAAATCTTTTTTTAAAAAATTTACATATTTCTGTAAGTGAATGTAACTCCATTTGGACCAGAACAGGACACAAATTAATAAAATCGTAATTCACTTAGACAATATTTATCTGCCTTTGAAATCAGCAGGAATTTAGGTAATAATTCGGTAATTTAGGGCCTCTCTGGTGGTACAAGGAGTTAAGTGTCAGCACTATCAAACTACTGGCAGCCACTGCAGCATGAGTTCAATCCCCCGACCAACGAGGTGACCCACATGGCACAGCAGACCTCTCCTGTCTCGCCCGCTGCTCCCCTCAGCAGTTTATTTCAGTAGATCTGGCTGTTCTGCTCCCCACTCTGTCTCTGGTGAATCCTCTCATCCCCCCGCATCTATGACCTACACCCCAGTATGCATAAATAAATCTTTTTTTAAAACTCAGGAATTCAGGTTTAGAAAACACAAATTTACTTTAATAGAAATTTGAAAACTATTTCAACCATATGCCTATATTATCTTGATAGAACTCACACACACACACACACAAAGTTGAAGAAAAACACCACAAACCTTCTCCAGGCCCACCACCACCACCACCTTTTGGTGTAATGAGTTCTCTGCGAAGCTTAGCAAGGCGAGCCTTAAGCAGCCCTAGGTGATGTGCTGTGGCCTTGTTCTTTTGAGTTCGAGCCATCTGTAAGGGAGGAAACACATTCGTAAATCCCCAGCAGCTCCTACAGAATAAAACATCCAGAATAAATGCTTTCCCAGTTCAAAAAGGCTGTTTTTCGTAAGTTCTATTAATGTCAGTATATCCATTCTTGTCACTTAAAAGGAATGAACAATCCAGTCTATCATCCAGCCCATTCCCGTCAGAGCAAACAACTGAGGCCCAAAGAGAAGAGACAGGACCAAGGTCATTACAATTCACGCGCACAGATTCGACTAAAACATCTGCTGATTCCTTCTGCACTGCTTATAACGAGCTGGCGTGCCCCATTAGAAACAGGGTCACCACTTTCCCGACGTCAAGGAGTGCAGATAAGAATCACAATAACGCAGGTGGAATCTACGGCTACCACTCATTTCCTTCCAGATCCTATTCCCGGGAGCAATACTCTGGGAAAGGGGGTCATCAAGATAAGAGACAAGGGGGGCAATGAGGAGGGTGAGCGCGAGGCCCGATAAGGAAATATACTCAAGAATATGAGCAGGTCAGGGCTGGAGCAGGAAGACAAGATTCAGCGTCGGGGGGAGAAGGACTGAGGGAAACAATGTTCGAACAAGAGCCCAACACTGGAAGGGGGTCCTGAGCAAGGAGCAGGGGTATGGAACGTGGGCACGGGAGGGTTTGGGGAACACCCGACCAGACTGTGGGGAGTCGGGAAACGCGGGCTCGGACTGAAGGGAGTCGGGGAACGCCAGAGCCAGGTGAGGAGAGTCGGGGAACGCGGCCGGGTCCTGACGCGCTGAAGAGAGTTCTGGCAGGACTGAATCCTGCAAGAAGGGACGCTCCGACGGAGAATGAAGCGCCAACTGGGTCCATTACCTCGGCTTCGATCTCCGCGATCTTGGCTAAGGTGCTGCTCATGGTGGCGAGTTCCGGCGGGCTGAGTGGCCTCCACGCAGTCTCCCGTCACACAGTCGCCAGCGGACCCGCCGCGGCCAGCAGGCGCTACCGCAGTGCGCAGGCGCGGCACTTCCTTCTTCTCGCGAGAGTTCCGCGTGTGGCTCGAGGCTAGACGTACGGCACGCAGCAGTCTCCTCCCCTCAGCCAACCCCGCCCCGTCCCGCGAGCCAGCGCGGTGTCATAGAGCCCGCGGGAGCGGGGGGCCAGAGAGGCCGCCCCAGTCTGCACCTCCTCGAGCGCGCCGAGGGTCGCGCGCCGCTCGGCCCCGCCCCGCCCCGCCCGACCTGTGCCCTGTGTCCGGCTCTAGTCCCGCGCTTCGTGTGTGAGATGCAGCTCGGCGCTACAGCCCAGAGACCCGGAGTCCTTAGAGCCTCTGCGTGGGTGAAAAGCGCACTCACGCCCCCCGCCTTCATTGCCAGCTTCCACAGATCAGGGGCCCCCTTTTCCCAGCTGGGTAAACACCCTGCCGGTCGCGGCCTTCTGGGGTTGGGTAACAACCGATCTTCATCCTGTTTCTCCCGCTGCAAAAAGAAAATGCCCCTTTTCATCTCTCAATAACACTAGTTTTAGGAGTGTTTTGTTTACACCCATCCCCGAGCAGAGTGCATGGCAGATGGTAAGCCCACAATAAACGCATGATTGAATGGGGAATTCCCGGAGAACCGGTACTTGCAACACAGGTTGTAATACTGAAGAATTTGAAACTACGCTAACGCCCATCAGTGGGGAAATGGATAATAACGATACTCTATGCTGTGAAATAGTATTACAATCGTTAAAACGGGTCTGTGGCGTCTGATTGGATGGATGTCCAGCACATACTTTTTTTATGCATCTATATTGTGACCTTCTTTACTTTAAAAATTAGGTGTACACATATGAAAGTGCACAGTTTAAAGTTCTCAATAAAAGGATACAATAGGAAGCTCCTAACAGGGAATGGGATGCAGGGAGAGGGGGAGAAAGCCTTTTTCACTTGTGACTCCACGTATTTCTGCGTCCTCCCAATTTGTTTTACATGAATGCAGTCGTGTATTATCTGTGTAATAATAAAATTAAAAATTTCAAGACTGCTCTTCCCCAAGTGTCTTGTGAAGAGGAAGCCAGAACGTCCAGGAGCTGTGTCCTGGTTTTGAAAGCGGCTTCCTGCGGGATCAGTGAGTTCTTGTTGATAGATTGATTGATCCATCGGGATTCTGCAGGCCTTATTTAACCCACGCTGCTGGCTTACACTCAGTCATGGGAGTTTATTTAAATTTGTAAGTAAGAACATTTCAACCTGCCAGAGACAGAAAAGGAGTTTTTATCAGGCATAATGGAGGGAATGAGGAAAGGAAAACTTTTGCAGAAGGTCCCCAAAGGGCCCCAGAGTTTCTTCTTTAACCTCAGCCTTTTCATAAATAAATTAAGGGGTGATGTAATTAGATCCTGCAAGGACAGTAATGGAGGAAGGAAGAAGAGGAGAGGAAGTCCAGCAGGAATGGAATATGATCAAAGATCAGCCCTGAAAGACAGATAAAATCAAATCAGCAGGCCTTTTCTAACTTCAAGTACTTACAGAATTAATTGACTGACAATATCAAGAGCATTTGCATGGAAGTTTTCCTTAGCAAATCCATCAGAGAAGGCCTGCAGTTAACCACTTCATTGCTCAAGACATCCCAGGATCTACTTTTGGAGCCCCAAGCTGCCAATAGTGCGTCAAACGGTAAAAGGACCATCCAATTAATTCAAGGAATATTACTGAGGTATGATTGCTGCCTGGCGGTGTTCCAAGACTGGGACCAGAGGAGAGAGAGTAGACACTGGTATGAGGTTGGAAGCCCAAGGTCAACAGCCTTGAACTCAGCTGCTAAGAACCATAGCTCAGGCAGATCTGCTCAGTATTAACCACAAAAGACCTATTTTGTTTTGTTTTTAGGTATTTTTATTTATGCATACAAGAACTGGGTTGGGGGGGGCGGGAGTGAGAGGATCCACAGAGACAGAGTAGGGAACAGAACAGGCACAATGACTGAAGTACACTGCTGAGGAAGCAGCAGGTGAGACAGGAGAGGTCTGCTGCACCATGTGGGTCCCTTCCCTGGCCAGGGATTGAAATCTTGCTGCAGCAGCTGTGGTTTGCTTCATAGTGCATTGCTTAACTCATTGTGCTACCAGGAAGGGCCCAAAAGACCTGTTTTGGAATAAGGCTAAGTCACTCGTGTCCTTGCACCCTTTGTCTTCAAAATTTTTATTTTATTTATTTATTTAAAGATTTATTTATATACGCACACAAAAACTGGGGTACAGGCCAGAGGTGTGTAGGGGTGGGGGAGCGGTGAGAGGATCCACCAGAGACAGAATGGGAAGCAGAACAGGCAGACTGACTGAAACACACTGCTGAGAGGAACAGCAGGCAAGACAGGAGAGGTCTGCTGCACCATGTGGGTCACCTCCCTGGCCAGGGATCAAACTCCTGTTGCAGTAGCTGAGGATAGCTTCATAGTACTGTGCTTATCAACACCTTGCACCACCAGGGAGGCCCCTCTTGAAAAATTTTAAATGAAACAGAGGAAACACTTCATCTTTGCCAGCACATGCCAACCATTCTGAAATGCACTTCTTAAACTATGTAGGCATTCGCTAGTACTTGCTTTTTTCTACTTGGCTTATTATTGTCCCACTCTTTTAATTCCATCACACATAACTAGCTAACTCTTCCTCATCCTCACAGTCATCTCTAAAAAGTCTTCCTTGGTACACAACACTATGTAAGGGAACTGCCTCTGGCTTCCCCAATCATAGGTTGTTACCATGTCAGAGTACAATGACTATACTACTCTAACAGTCCAATAACCTCTGAGCCCATGAAGAAGGAGCAACATACAGCTCAAGTATAGCACCCAGGCAGCTACAGCAAGGTCTTAAAAAAATTTTTTTTAAAGATGTTTTTAAGGGCCTCCCTGGTGGCACAGCAGGTTGAGCGATGCACTGTGGGGCTTCGGCAGCCACTGCAACACGTGTTTGATCCCCAGTCAGGGAGGGGACCCACATGGCGCAGCAGACCTCTCCTGCCTCGCCCACTGTTCCCTCAGCAGTGTATTTCAGTAGATCTGCCTGTTCTGCTCCCCACTATGTCTCTGGTGAATTCTCTCAGTCCCCAGCACCTCTGGCCTGTACCCCAGCTCTTGTACACCAGAGACAGAGCAGGAAGCAGAAAAGGCAGATTGACTGAAATACACTGTTGAGGGAAGCAGCAGGAGAGGCAGGAGAGGTCTGCTGTGCCATGTGGGCCACGTCCCTGACCAGGGACCGAACTCATGCAACAGTGGCTGCAGATGCTTCATGGTGGGGTGCTTAAACCCTTGCTCCACCAGGGAGGCCCCTGAGAAAGTTTTTTAAATATAAAAAAATAGATAACAACAAAACTTGTTTGTTCTAAATATATATGCTCAAAACAGAAGAAGAAATGAACTGAAGAGCAATCCATTTAAGACCCTTAACTAGAGACGTCCATCTAGCTTAACAAAATGGAAGTATGGAGAATGGAGAATAGAAAAAGAAATGTGCTCTGAAGACTTGGTTATTACTCAATTGTGGCATATTAATAAATATAATGAATATGTATAAGTATATAAAAGGAAATACATGATATTAGCAATGGAAAGGCCAGCATGGAAGAACTGAAAATCATAATAGGTGTCTTCCTAGTTGTATACCAGTTAATCTCAGCGTTATCACAACCAATGCCTGAGTTCGGTCCCTGGCCAGGGAGGGGACCCACATGGCGTAGCAGACCTCTCCTGCCTGGCCCGCTGCTCCCCTCAGCAGTGTATTTCAGTAAATTCACCTGTTCTACTTCCCACTCTCTCTGGTGAATCCTCTCACCCCCCTCCCACAATCTGGCCTGTACCCCAGTTCTTCCACACATAAATAAATAATGTGTAAAAAAAAATAAAAGAAAAGCATATTAGAACTTCTAAAATACCAGAAGGTATGAGGAATAAGAACACTTGATTTTGGGGCCCTCCCTGGTGGCGCGCTATGAAGCAAGCCTCAGCCATTGCAGCATGAGTTCCATTCCTGCCCCCACCCCCACCCCCCCACCCCCGCCCGGGGAGGTGACCCACATGGTGCAGCAAACCTCTCCTGCCTCACCCCTGCTCCAGTCAGCAGTGTGTTTCAGTCCATCTGCCTGTTCTGCCCCCTGCTCTGTCTGGTGGATTCTCTCACCTCCCCGCACTTCTAGCCTATACCCCAGTGCTTGTATGCATAAATAAATAAATATTTTAAAATTAAAAAAAAGAACACTTGATTTTGGTAGGAAAAGTAAGGAAAAGTAGAAAAGGGAAAAATAAAGGGAAATAAATAATAAGATTAAAAAAGAATGAAAGGAAAAACATCTAATTTATTTCTTATCATGCAGTAAACAGGCTGAATTCCCTTTCAAAAACAGACATTGTCAAGTTGGGTTTCCAAAAAGTTCTAAACTGAAGTAAACATGGATCGTAAATATGAAGAAAAAACCTTACAGGCAACAAGAAAGGTTTAAAATAAAAGAATGAAAGTAGAAAAGTAGATAAATGGTCAAAGATATATTAGATGCAAACACAAAGAAAACAACTTTATTCATAATAGCTAAAAAGTGGAAGTAGAAAAAATATCAGTCTATCAATTGATGAATAAATAATATGTAATATGGCCATACAACAGAATATTATTCAGTAATAAAAAGCAACAGAGTACTACTACAAACTACACTACACATGAGCTTAAAATTATTATGCTGAGGGGCCGCCCTGGTGGTGCAAGGGAGCACTATGAAGTTGCAGCACTTTGAAACTATCTTCAGCCACTGCAGCACAAGTTGGATCCCCGGCCAGGGAGGTGGCCCACATGGCACAGCAGACCTCTCCTGCCTCGCCGGCTGCTCCCCTCAGCAGTGTATTTCAGTCATTCTGCCTGTTCTGCTTCCCACTCTGTCTCTGGTAAATCCTCTCATACACACACACACACACACACGCACGCATGCACGCACGCACCTGTGGCCTTTATCCCAGTTCTTGTATGTATAATAAATAAATCTTTTTTTGAAAAATTATTATGCTTAATGTGAGAAAAAAACACAAAGACTACATGTTGTAGGATTTCACTTACATAAAATGTCTATAGGCAAACCTATAGAGATGGAAAATAGCGGTTTTCTCAGACCTCAGTGTGGGGGCTTAGGGTGGGGGAAGACTGATAACATTAAAGAGATGACTTGAAAAGAAAGGGTATGGAGTTTCTTTTTGAGGTCATGGAAACATTACAGCCAAAGTGATAGCTGTATAATCTTGTGAATACCTGAAAAAACATTGTTTTAAAGTCATTACTTCATCACGGCATATTAAGAAATATAATGAATAATATAGAAATATATAAAAAGAAACATTTTCAATGAAAGGTCATCAGGGAAGAACTGAGTTCTAAAAATGCAATAATCTTTTTTTTTTAAGATTTATTTATGCATACAATAACTGGGTTACAGGCCAGAGGTGTGGGAGGTGACAGTATACACCAGAGACAAAATGGGAAGCAGAACAGGCAGATCAACTGAAGTATACTGCTGAGGGGAGCAGTAGACGAGGCAGGAGAGATCTGCTGTGCCATGTGGGTCAGCTCCCTGGCTGGGATCGAACTCATGCGGCGATGCTTCACAGCACAGCGTTCAACCTGCTGCACCACCAGGAAGGTCCAATGCAATAATCTTTTTTTAAAAAAATCTTCCAAATAGTCTAAATAGAAGAGATTACATAAACTACATTCTCTGAACACAACCCAATAAAACCCAATATCAGTAACAGACATAAGGAAAATATAACTACTTGAAACTTAAAAAACACTCTTCTAAATAAATAAAAACAAGAAATGAAAAGTCAAAAATGATCTATAATGTTATGAATAAAACACTTCATACCAAAACCATAGGAACACTGCTAAAGATATATCCAGAGAAAATTGTATCATCTTACATGTCTTTATTATTTTTAAAAGATGATTGAATTAAATAATCAAATTTTAAAACTTGTAAAGAAACCATGTAAACCAAAATAAAGTAGAGAGAAAGCTCTTTTTATACCTTAAACTTAATTAAGTAACAATTTGCCAAAAGTAGTTGAAAGGATTTAAAGGACCACTGGAATAGAAAGAAAAAATATTCTGGCAAAACTGAATAAGGGATAAAGAATAGAAAAATAATTATTTTCATGAATAATCATGAAAGAAAGGACACCTAACAGAGCAAGAACAATTAAAAGAATTACAAAAGGCTATTAAACTCCTCCAAGAAAAGGAAGGTCTAAATAGACTAATAACTATAAAAGAAATTTTTAAAGTATCACTCCTCTTTTTTAAAGATTTATTTATTTATGTATACAAGAGCTGGGGTGTAGACCAGAACTGTGGGGGAGGGGGTGAGAAGATTCACCAAAGACAGAGTGGGGAGCAGAACAGGCAGACAGACTGAAATACACTACTGAGGGGAGCAGCAGAGGAGACAGGAGAGATCTGCTGTGCCATGTCTGTCAGCTCGCTGGCTGGGGATTGAACCCATGCTGAAGTGGCTGAGGGTAGCTTCATAGTGCTACAACTTAACCCCTTGCACCACCAGAGAGACCCAACATAAAACTTTTACTGAGAAAAGAGAAATTGAAAAGATTAGCTCTATATTTGTCCTGAGGACAACTTCCCAACTAAATAATATATAAAGAGGTGGATCCCAAGCAAAGAAGTGGTCTTCCTGTACGCAAGAGGCAGAAATCAGTATTGGGGGCTTGTGAAGCAACAGGAATTGGCAGATCAGGGTACAGAAGAACAGAGGTTAGCACAAGGGGGAGAGGAGGCAGCTTTCTATATGGGAATTCCTCTTGAGTCTGACCAAAGAGGCTGGCTGTGGGCTCTGAGTACAAAGTGAGAATGTAAGAGGCTGAGCAGAGAACAACTCCTTAGGGCTAAGAGCTGAACAGAGACACCACAGTTTGCTCAATGTTAGAACATGTTGGAGTTCAGGCCCAACCAGAGTGGACATAGTGAAAATTTTGGGCATTCAGTTGAGATCCCCACAAGGGTTTTTAGGAATAAGGACTAAGTCGGAGAGTAAGGGATATGCTCTAAGACCACAGACAAACCCAAAATAGACGCTCCCAAGCAAAACTTAAAACCAAACTGATAGGAGAAACTTCTCTAGTAATTGAATCGCCAGAACAAAACTCAAAATCCTTGAAAAGAATGCAAAAACCAGGGCCCTCCCTGGTGGTGCAGTGGGTTAAGCAACGCAGTATGAAGCAATCCTCAGCCACTGCAGCACGAGTTCGATCCCTGCTGCCGGCCAGAGAGGGGACCCACATGGCACAGCAGACCTCTCCTGCCTGGCCTGCTGCTCCCCTCAGCAGTGCATTTCTGTTGATCTGCCTGTTCTGCTCCCCACTCTGGCTCTGGTGAATGCTCTCACCTCCCTGGACTCTGGCCTGTATCCCAGCTCTTATATGCATAAATAAATAAATCTTTAAAAAAAAAATGCAAAAACCAGGCCTCCCTAGTGCAAGGTGTTAAGGCGCAGCACTATGAAGCTATTTGCAACCACTGCAGCACAAGTTCAATTCCCCAGCCAGGGAGGGGAACCACATGGCAAAGCAGACCTCTCCTGCCTCGCCTGATGTTCCCTCAGCAGTGTATTTCAGCTAATCTGCATGTTGTGTTTCCCACTCTGTCTCTGATGAATCCTCTCACCACCCCCAACACCACTGGTTTGTACCCCAGTTCTTGTATGCATAAATAAGTAAAATCTTAAAAAAAAAAAAAAGAATGCAAAAAAACCCACAGACTTCCTCCCATGCATGCATCATTCATGTCTATCACACAGTAAGAAACTGTTAAGTATGCTAGGTACAGGAGAGAGAAGTACAAAATCTAGAGGGGAAGTCAATAGAAAAAGACTCCAAGACCTAGATGTTGGCATTAACAGAAAAGGACTTAACACAACTATCTTAAATATGGTCAAGGACTTAAAGGAAAAAAATGAATGGAAATGAAAACCTGAAATAATAAGGGAACATCTCAGCACAGAAATGGAAAATATTAAAATTGAGATTTGAACAGATAAGTATAAGATCTGAAATGAAAAATCCACCATATGGAATTAACAAAGATTAAAAAGTGCAGCATAGGGCCTCCCTGGTGGCACAGTGGGTTAAGCAACGCACTATGAAGCAAACTGTAGCCACTGCAGCACGAGTTTGATCCCTGCCTCCAGCTAAGGAGGGGACCTACATGGCCAGGCAGACCTCTCCTGCCTTGCCCACTGCTCCCCTCAGCAGTGTGTTTCCGTTGATCTGCCTGTTCTTCTCCCCGCTCTGTCTCTGTTGAATCCTCTCACCACCCACACCTCTGGCCTGAACCCCAGTGCTTGTATGCAGAAATAAATAAATCTTTTTTTAAAAAAGTGCAGCATAAACTTTAAATAAACTTGAAGGACCAAAAGAAATTATCTAAATTGGGAAAATGAATGGAGTCTTAGTGCCACATAGGACACTATAAAATTAACATACTTGTTTGTTTTTTTTAAAGATTTATTTATTTATGCATACAAGAGCTGGGGTACAGGCCAGAGGTGTGGAGGATGAGAGCATTCACCACAAAACAGATCGAGGAACAGAGTGGGGAGCAGAACAGGTGGAGCTACTGAAATATACTGCTGAGGGAGGAGAGCAGCGGGCAAGACAGCAAAGGTCTGCTGTGCCATGTGGGTTACCTCCCTGGCCCAGAATTGAACTCATGCTTACAGTGACTGTGAACAGCTTCACGGTTCTGTGTTGTGCCTTAGCTCCTCATGCCACCAGGGAGACTCCCAGAGCAGATCAGTAATGTACTGAAACAGAAAAAAGTGTCAATCAACAATTCTATACTGTAAAAATGTCCTTTAAAATAGGGGGAAAATAAAGACATAAAGCTAAATAAGAGCATGCGTGACCAGCCGCAAGAAGGGCTAAAGAAATTCTCCAGGCTGAAGGGAAATGATGCCAGATGGAATTCAGATCGGCAGTAAGTAGTGAAGAAATGTTATATTCATAGATAAATTTTTTTAAATTAACTTTCAAATACAATGTTATGTGTTGATTATATCTCAATAAAATTCTATTATTTTCTTAAAAGACAATCATTTAAAGCAAAAGCAGTGATACTGTATTGTGAGGTTTCTATATACATATGGAGTAGATTATAATAACACAAAGGCCAATACAGGGAGTGTAAATGAATAATATTTCAAGGGTTTTATAATTCACCTGAAATGGTACAATAATAACTTGTTCAATGTCTACAATAAAAGTATTACAAGAACTTTTAGGAATACATTTTTTAATAAACATTTCTGCATACAAGAGCTGGGGTACAGGCCAGAGTCGCAGGAGGTGAGAGGATTCATCAGAGACAGAGTGGGGAGCAGAACAAGCAGATAGACCTAAATACACTGCTGAAGGGAGCAGTGGGTGAGGCAGGAGAGGTTTGCTGTGCCATGTGGGTCCACCCCCTGGCCAGGGATCGAACTGGTGCTGCTCTGCCACGGATGCTTCACAGTGTGGTGCTCAACCCACTGCGCTACCAAGGAGGCCCCAATAAATTTTAAAACCCTGGGTGAGAGAAGGCTTCCAAAATAAGACAAACCCAGTGCCTTAAAGGAAATGACTGGCAAATTTAACTTAGGAAAAAAAAAAAAAAAGCATGTATTTTGTGATTACAAGAGACACCAAAAATAAAGTACAAAATAAATGTCCAATTAGTAAAAAATATTTAGAGCCATATGAAAGATAAATGTTTATAATTCCTATTCTACAAAAAAGTCTCCACAAATTTAATTAATCCAACAAAGAAGTAGGCAAAGTATATGAACAGGCAATTCTAAGAAAAGGAAACCCTGTCAATAAACATATGAAGAAGTGCTTATGGCATTACTGACTAGGAAAATTCCAAATAAAGAAACAATGACATAGCATTTGTCCCTATCATACTGATAAAAATAGAGTAATGACATGCAGTGCTAAGAAGAATGTGGAAAAAGGACACTCATTCCTCAGTACTAAGAAGTCAATTATTGCAATCCTTTTGAAAATAAGATGATAATATTTACTGAAATGTAAAATACACTTGCCATTTGACCCTTCATTCTCTCTTTGGGGAATCTATCCTGTAATTCCTATATAAGTTCAGGGAGTTTATGGCAGTACTCCTTGTAGTTGCAAATAAAATAAAACAAAATAAGCCTGAAGCAATACAATATTTATCAGGAGAGGAATAGTAGACTTCATTATATATAAGAATAATATGGCATATTACATAGCTATTTAAAAATGGGCAAATATTTATTTTTTTTTGCTAGGAGGGATATAAATGATAGTTTATTGTTTTTAGTGAAAATCAATTTATAGAGTAATGTGTACAGCTAACACAATTTTTGCAAAATACAAACAAAAAATTTCACATAAAACCCTGCAGAGGGCCTTCCCTGGTGGCGCAGTGGATTAAGCAATGCACTATGAAGCATACCGAAGCCACTGCAGCATGAGTTCGATCCCTGCTGCCAGCCTGAGAGGTGACCCACATGGTGCAGCAGACCGCTCCTGCCGTGCCCGCTGCTCCCCTCAGCAGTGTGTTTCAGTCCATCTGCCTGTTCTGCTCCCCACTCTGTCTCTGGTGAATCCTCTCACTTCCCACACCTCTGGTCTGTACCCCAGTTCTTGTATGCATAAATAAATAAAATCTTAAAAAAAAAAAAAAACCCTGCAGATATATGTGATTTCCCAGTGGAGAAACGTTGGAAAAGTTTATGCAACAAAATAAAGATATATTGGATTATAAACCGAAGTATAAATAATAAATATCCAGGAGTCCAAACTGATGTAAACAATTGAAAAATAAATGGGGAAGAAGGGGGAAATCTCAGTCCAGAACTTCAAATGATTATTGTATAGATACTATTTCCACAAGGAAGGGGACATATGTCTGTACTATTTTTTTTAAGATTCTTTTTAATTATTTATGCACACAAGAGCTGGGGTACAGGCCAGAGGCACAGGGGGTGAGGATTCACCAGAGCCAGAGTGGGGAGCAGAACAGGCATATCGACCGAATACACTGCTGAGGGGAGCAGCGGGAGGGGAGGTCTGCTGTGCCAGTGGCTGTGGAAGCCCCACGGTGTCATGAGCAATCCCCTTGTGCCACCAGGGAGGCATCTGTACTACTTAGCCGTGACTCCAGTGACTTCCTTCTACAAAGTACGGTGTGTATGTTGGGCAGGAGAGTCACTTGACAGTAAGAATCCTGATAAACAGGGGTCTCCCTGGTGGCGCAGCCGGTTGAGCACCGCACTGTTAAGCAACTGCTTCAAGCACCACGAGTTCGATCCTGCCCGGGGATCGAACTCACATGGCGCAGCAGACCTCTCCTGCCTGGCCCGCTGCTCCCCTCAGCAGTGTGTTTCAGTTGATCTGCCTATTCTGCTCCCCACTCTGTCTCTGGTGAATCCTCTCACCTCCTGCAACTCTGGCCTGTACCCAGCTCTTGTATGCATAAATAAATAAATCTTTAAAAGAAAAAAAAAAATCCTGACAAACACCATCTTAGCTGGGAGATCAAGCTCGAGGTCAACAGTGATAATGCATGTGGAAGTTAAGCACCCTTGACAGGATATGATGAAAATGATACCTTGCACCTGTGATCTTCCTCCCCAAACCCACAATTTCAGTCTAATCATTAAAACAAAAAACAAAAAACACTAGACACATCCCAATTGAGGGATATTCTACAAAATACTTGACATGCACTGTCCACAGCTGCCAAGATTATAAAAAGTATGTCAAATTGGAGAAATTTATCCCAACCAAGAGAAACCCAAGGAGAAATGGCAGTTAAAATGTAATATAGTACCCTGAATGAAATTCAGAAATTACGTAAAAGCAAAGGCAATCTTAAACAAAATATGTATTTGTATTATTCATCCCTTGTTAATGATAAAGAAAACTGAGTGTGGGATATATGGAAGTTCCATATCCTAGTGTCTCAAATTTTCTATCAAATCTAAAACGGCCCTGAAAATCAAAGTCTGTTTTCAGATATCATATATGTATATATTTATACTAGTAGTTTTTTTAAAGTTTTTGCTTTATTTATTTTATAAAGATTTTAATTTTTAAAAAAGATTTATTATTTATGCACACAAGAGCTGGTGTACAGGCCAGAGTCATGGGAGGTGAGAGGATTCACTAGAGACAGAGCGGGGAGCAGAACAGGCAGGTCTACTGAAATACACTGCTAAGGGGAGCAGGTGGCAAGGCAGGAGAGGTCTGCTGCGCCATGTGGGTCAACTACCTGACTGGGGATCAAACTTGCACCGCTGTGTAGCGAATGTTTCACAAGGCGGTGCTCAACCCATGCGCCACCAGAGAGGCCCTACACTTGTAGTTGTTTTTATTCATAGACCTGTGGATGAGGCTGGAGAAAGGCAGATGTTTATGCACCAGGCTTGCAAACCCTGATCATCTCCAGGCAGCGGCCACAGAGGCAGGTGGGAAGAGATGATTTGTTTCACCTGTTGAAATAAGTGTGCACAGACTATTACTGCTGAAATTAAAAACATATATTAAAAAAACAGAAATACAAAGTACCTCCCTGGTGGCACAAGGTGTTAAGTCTCATCACTACAAAGCTATCTGCAGCCACTGCAGCATGAGTCCCATCCCTGGCCAGGGATGCACATGACGCAGCAGACCTCTCCTGTCTCACCTGGTGCTCCCCTCAGCAGTGGATTTCAGTCGATCTGCCTGTTCTACTCCCCACTCTCTCTGGTGAATCCTCTCACCCCCCACATCACTGGCCTGTACCTCAGTGCTTGTATGCATAAATAAATAAATCATCTTTTAAAAGAAGTTCCTGGGGGAAAAAATCCAGAAATACAAGTACCAGCCAGAACACAACTCCTAACTCCCCATAGAAAGCTCTCTGACCTCGACTGCAGCCCATCCTGTATGCCCACCCATGCTGAGCTGGCTTTTTGGGTATGCAGCTTACCAGCCCCACAGAGTCCCCACCTGGGAGGGCCTTAAACGTATGCTCTGCTGTCACCACCTTGAATTTCTTTATAATTTTAAAAAATATTTATTTATTTATGCATAAAGAGGTGGGTTTAGGCCAGGGGTGCGGGTTGGGGGTGGGGCATGAGAAGATTTACCAGAGACAGAGTGGGAGCAGAACAGGCAGATGGACTGAAACACACTGCTGAGGGCAGCAGCGGGCGAGGCAGGAGAGGTCTGCTGTGCCATGTGGGTCCCTCCCTGGCCGGGGCAGGGATCGAACTGGTGCTGCAGTGGCTGATGATAGCTTCATTGTGATGAGATTTAACCCCTTGAGCCACCTGGGAGGCCCTGAATATCTTTATAATTTTATCTTTCAACTGATGTTTGGTAAGGGAAGCCCCATGGGGCACTGGAGCAGAACAGATGAGCACTATATGTGTGTGCATATATATATTTAGTATATAATGAGAATGTGTAGCATTCTGAATGCCCCAGGAGCACCAGAGATGAGAGAGACTTAAGGCACATACAAAGTACCATTACTCTCAGGCTGAGTAAGTGGGGTGTCTGCAGCCAGGAGACACCAAGCCTTTCCTTTGAATCACAACTTTCTTGAGGACCTCCCTGGTGGCGTAGGGGTTGAGTGTTGCACTCTGAAGTATCTGCGGCACAGCAGCGTGAGTTTGATCCCGGCCAGGGAGGGGACCCCCATGGCACAGCAGACCTCTCCTGCCTCACCCACTGCTCCCCTCAGCCGTGTATTTCAGTTGATCTGCCTGTTCTGCTCCCCACTCTGTCTCTGGTGAATCCTCTCACCTCCTGTGACTCTGGCCTGTACCCCAGCTCTTATATGCATAAATAAATGAATTTCTTTAAAAAAAAAGAACTTGCTTGAACACAGAAAGAAAGCAGTATGTTTTGAGAAACATGAGTGACCCAGAAGCTCCACCACAGTCTTCCTTATTCATGTGTCTTCTTTGTATTAGTCAGCAACAGATGCTGTAAATGACAGAGGGAAAGGGTGAGATAGGCAACATATAGTTCCTTTTCCTTTCTGGCTTTTCTTACTCATACTCATCAGTAAGCTGAGAAGGGGGTGTTGGGGACAACGTGAATGTATCATGAAATGAAATAAAAACAGTTGTTTGTTCTGTGCATTTCCACTGCTGTGGCAAGAACAAACTAAAACGCATATCCGAGAAACAACATGTAAATATAGTGACGCCACAGATGAATCTTAAACTCTCACATTTGTTGCATTTAAAACTGGCATTGCACATTATAAACACAAATGGTAAAATTCATGCCAACAACGCAAAATTTTATTTTCTCTTTCCTTAGAATGAGATTAGCAAATAAAATATACTATCACAAGTCAAAAGAGAGACTGCAGAAAAGGTGTATTTGTCACTACTTTCAACGGCACTTTTTCTCCCTTCTGTTGGACATGGAGTCCTCCCAAATATATAATTGGCCCTGGGGGCAGGCAAGAGAGCAATCCTAGGACCTCTGCTTCTGCATGAGACTGCAGGAGGTAAAAGTAGAGAGAAAAAGTTGTGACTGGCAGAGCAGAGCTCTCGGCTAGTTTTAGCACGCTGGAAGAGCAGCAACATGAACTGGACATGGTTAAAGCTGATGTTCAGTTGCTTCTTTTTCCTTTATCCAATCTACTGTGAGTCTTAAAATTTTGTTTTGGGGCCTCCCTGGTGGCTCAAGGGGTTAAGTCACAGCACTATAAAGCTATCACCAGCCACTGAAGAACGGGTTTGATTCCCAGCCAGGGAGCTGACCCACATGGCGCAGCAGGCCTCTCCTGCCTCACCCGCTGCTCCCCTCAGCAGTGTGTTTCAGTCAATCTGCCTCTTCAGCTCCCCACTGTCTTTGGTGAACCCTCTCTCTCTCTCTCTCTCTCTCTCTCACACACACACACACACACACTCACACACACACAACCTTCCGCACCTCTGGCCTCACCCCAGCTCTTGTTTGCATAAATAAATAAATCTTAAAAAGAATTTGTCTTAGGAGCCTCCCCAATGGCGCAATGGGTTAAGCAAAGCACTATGAAGTAGAAGGCAGTCACTGCAGCAGGAGTTTGATCCCTGCTGCCGGCTGGGGGGTGACCCACATGGCAAGGCAGACCTCTCCTGCTTTGCCCGCTGCTCCCCTCAGCAGTGTATTTCAGTTGATCTGCCTGTTCTGCTCCCCACTCTGTCTGTGGTGAATCCTGTCACCCCTACACATACACCTCTGACTGTACCCCAATTCTTTTTTTTTTTAAAGATTTATTTATTTATACATACAAGATCTGGGGTACAGGCCAGAATGCAGGGTGGTGAGAGGATTCACCAGAGACAGAGTGGGGAG
>JAGFMF010011483.1:2126560-2147986 GCA_019455555.1 Galemys pyrenaicus | reverse complement strand
CCCCTCCCTGGCCGGCAGCAGGGATCGAACTCGTGCTGCAGTGGCCATGGTTTGCCTCACAGTGCGTTGCTTAACCCACTGCGCCACCAGGGAGGCCCTGTACCCCAATTCTTGTATGCATAAATAAATAAACCTTTAAAAAAATTGTCTTGGGGACTCCCTGATGGCGCAGCAGGTTGAGCGCCACACTGTGAAGCATCTGCAGCACAGCAGTGCCAGTTCGATCCCCGGCCAGGGAGGGGACCCACATGGCGCAGCAGACCTCTCCTGACTAATCCACTACTCCCATGAGCAGTGTATTTCAGTCGATCTGCCTATTCTGTTCCTACTCTGTCTCTAGTGAATCCTCTTACCCCACTCCCCCACCCCGCACCTCTGCTCTGTACCTCAGTTCTAGTAAGCATAAATAAATAAATCTTTTTAAAAATTTTTTGCCTTAAAATCATAAGAGAAACAGCATCTTCCTGGAAGTAATGGCAATTCCTGTGTGTTACCGTGACCATTTCTGGGAAAGCCATAACTGAGGCTCACAGAGGGGAGGGGAGCCATTCCCAGTGACTCAGCCAGTAAAGGGAAGACGAGGGACCTGCACCCCGTCGGTCAGCCTCCCGCACAGAGCACGTCCCCTCCTGTCCTTAGCAAAGCCATTAATAACAAACCAAGCCAAGGAGACGCAGGAAAACATCACCAGGGTGTCTGGCCCACATTCGACTCTGTAATGACAGGCCTCGGCTGCTGCTTGGGAAATCCCAACCGGATATTAATTTCACCACTGTCAATGGCCTTCATAATATTTTCGCTTTAAAACATGATGATTCGAAGTAAAGAGATCAAGTACATTATTAGTTCCTGTGATCTCAACTCTCAGATGAATTCATGCAATTTAGTGTCTCCTAATGCAGTCAGATAGAAATTCCAAAGCAGGCTGTTTTGGAGATAACAGATTCTAAAGGAGCTTGAGTGATATAAATACAATATTAGGGATGGGGGTGGGTGGGCAGGATCCACTGAGCAGCGATGTTATCTGATCGTCTGGGCATCTGGGCCCGGCCCTATGTCTAGCTCCAGGTACGTGTCCAGTAGGCTGCCCAAATTGAGTTAGCCAGTGTGCACCAAGGCTTCTAGGGTCAGTGTCCTTAAACAGAAAAGACACCCAGTTTTTCTGGAGCTTTAACGACACACAGTGAAGCCAGCCCCTCATTTATGAGGGTGCTTCAAGCTTAGTAGCCTTAAGCAAGCATGATGTCATTTTGCCCAAAGAGCCCTCATCTTGGGAGGCATCCACTGAGATCATATTTTTTTGAAGATTTATTTATTTTTGCACACAAGAGCTGGGGTACAGGCCAGAGTTCTGGGCCCTGAGAGGATTCACCAGAGACAGAGCTGGGAGCAGAACACGCAGACTGAAACACTCCGCCGAGGGCAGCAGCGGGCAAGGCAGGAGAGGTCTGATGTGCCATGTGGGTCCCCTCCCTGGCCGGCAGCAGGGATCAAACTCGTGCTGCAGTGGCTACGGTTTGCTTCATAGCGCGTTGCTTAACCCACTGCGCCACCAGGGAGGCCCACACAATCCATATTTTCTGAGAACTGCCTTCTCCCTGGGTGTGGGCCAGGGCAGCCGTTTGGTAAGACAGGACCCCTCTCTTCCTCCTGGCCACAGGAGACGGCACAAGGGTGGCGAAGGGATCGGAGCTGGCTCATCCCATTCTCTCTGCAAGGGATTCAGCTTTGGGCCTCAACAGGTCTGGTCAGTTTCTAGAGTAGCTAGAATGAGAAACACAACAAAGTTTGGGATCTTTGGGACTGTAGCCCTCTTCTGGAAAGATAGAAAAACCAATCTTAGAAGGTGAGGATGTTCAGGGGAAAGAAGAGCGAGGGCTAGATCCTGGCAGCTGTGTTTGCACCATGAGATTTTGCCTTGGAGTAGAGCTCACTGGATTCACGTGGTAGCCACTCAGTATCTGGCCAGTTAGTTCTTCCCCCAGGTCTCTGGTGAGCGTCTCAGCCTGTGTGGTTGGGACTACACAAGTGACACTGGAAAACCGGGGATCAGACCTGTTCTGTTCCCCATAGACCAAAGGAGCAGAGAAGCATGTCTGCAACCTAAGAAAAGCACGCTGGACTTGATCCCCAAAGTGTTCTCCTTCTGGGACCCCTGCAATTCCTGTTTGGGTTGAGGACATACCCTCTGTCTTTCAAATAAAAGCCTATTTACTTACAGAGCTTGATCTGCCTTTGTTGTCTGCAACCAAAAGAACTCTAATTGATTTTCCAGACTCTGGATGCCCCATAACTTTTGGATAACGTGTGACTGTGTCCCTCTGATAAATTTATATTCTGTTCACTTAAGCTAGTTTGACTAGGTCTGCTGTTTGCTTCCAAAAGCTCTTTGTCTGGAACAACATGTGTGCACTGGTGACACATCTGAGCAGATTTGCCTATATGTACATGGAAGGCATCAGTGGACCAAGCTCCCACACCCATTCGAGATGTTGCTTCACGTGTTTGTTTTTAACTAGTCTCTCTGTCTCTTGCACAATCTTTATTTTTATTTTTTAAAGGTTTATTTACTTATGCATACAAGAACTGGGGTGCAGGCCAGGGAGCCCAGGCCAGGGGGCGGGGAGGTAAGAGGATTCACCAGAAACAAAATGGGGAGCTGAACTGGAGATCTACTGAAATGCAATGCTGAGGGGAGCAGCGGGCAAGACAAGAGAGGTCTGCTGGGCCATGTGGCTCACCTCCTGGCTCACTTCCTTCGCTGGGGATCTAATTGGTGTTGCAGTGGCTGCAGATGGCTTCATCCTGCTAAGACTTAACCCCTTGCACCACCAGCGAGGCCCTCCACAAATCTCTTTTCCACAGCTACTCTCTTTTTTCCTGAAAAAATTGGGGTCCTACTGTTTTGGATAAAGGAAGATTTCTACCCTTTTGGCTCAATAATTTGTGACTACCCAAATCCTTTCCACTTTTATTTATTTTTTTAAAGATTTATTGTATTTATTGGACCTCCTTGGTGATGCAAAGGGTTAAGCAGGGTCCCATGAAGCATCCACAGCCACCGCAACACGAGTTCAATCCCCAGCCAGGGAGGCAACCCACATGGCACTGCAGACCTCTCCTGTCTTGCCTGCTGTTCCCCTCAGCAGTGTATTTCAGTCAATCCAGCAGTTCTGCTCCCTATTCTGTCTCTGGTGGATTCTCTCACCCCCCCCCCCACCTCTTGCCTATACCCCCTATCTTGTATGCATAAATAAATAAATCTTAAAAATACATATTTATTTTATTTATTTATGCTTAGAAAAACTGAAGTGCAGGAGGGTGAGAGAATTCACTAGAAGCAGAGCCGGGGGCAGATGAACTGAGACACACTGCTGAGGGGAGCAGCAGGTGAGGCAGGAGAGGTCTGCTGCACCATGTGGATCACGTCCCCCACCGGGGATTGAACTTGTACTGTGGTGGCTGTGGATAGCTTCTCAGCGCTGTGTCTTAAACCCTTGTGCCACCAGGGAGGCCCCTCTATTCTTCTTTTAATGGTTGCATAGTACTTCATTCCAGTGATGAATCTTCATTTCCAAAACCAACCCCACACCCCTTTGTTGAAGAACCCTAGGCTGGATGAACACTGTGGCAGTTTAATAGTGAGCATACGAAAAGATTCTGTGATAGGGGCCCTCCCTGGTGGCACAGTGGGTTAGGCACCACACTATGAAGCAGACTGCAGCCACTGAAGCACAAGTTCAATCCCTGCCACCGGCTGGGGTGGAGACCCACATGGCGCAGGCAGATCTATCCTACCTCGCCTGCTGCTCCCCTCAGCAGGGTATTTCTGTAGATCTGCCTGTTCTGCCCCCTGCTCTGTCTGGTGGATTCTCCCACCACCCCCACACACTTCTGGCCTGTACCCCAGTTCTTTTATGCATAAATAAATGAATCTTTAAAAAAAAGATTCTGTGAGGGGCCCGCCCTGGTGGCGCAGTGGGTTAAGCAATGCACTATGAAGCAGACCGCAGCCACTACAGCATGAGTTCGATCCCTGCCCCTGGCCAGGGAGGGGACCCACATGGCCCAGCAGACCTCTCCTGCCTCCCCCGCTGCTCCCCTCAGCAGTGTGTTTCTGTCAATCTGCCTGTTCTGCTCCCCGCTCTCTGTGGTGGATCCTCTCACCCCCCCACGCCTCTGGCCTGTACCCCAGCTCTTGTATGCATAAATAAATAAATCTTTAAAAAAAAAATGATTCTGTGATAAAGGCAAGAGATCAAGAAAGACTTCATTCCAAATGAGTTTTTATTCTGTTTGTGAATGTATTGGCTATTCAGATGAATAGATAAATGAAAGTTTTCACAGAGGAGTTGAAATCTGAGCTGACTGTTGAAAAACAAATAGGATTTTTCTAGAAGAGAAAAGTGTCGGCAGGGGGAATTCCTAAAAGAAGGAGAGCACAAGCAAGGTGTAGAAGCAAAAAAAAAAAATTTGGATTATGGAATAGGTTTACTTATCTAGAAAAAGGCCTGATATCAGGAGGTGGCAAAGGAGAAAGTTGGGAGTACAACTTAGGTCTGTTTGGCTTCTAAGCGCTCAGCAGTAACCACTGGCCCTTTTGCAGGGATCTGGGTCATCCTGGGTTTTGGGCTGATTCTTTCCACTCTAGGTCTATAAAACAGATGAATTGACTTGATTCGGGCTCACTTCCTGCAAATTCAAGTTCTGATTAATCACAAATTATCAGCCACCCTGAGTCCGTAGATCAGTTAAATCTGCCCAGGGTAGAATTGTGCAGAGGTATGTAGGAACTTCTCTTTTTTTTTTTTTTTTTAAAGATTTATTTATTTATGCATACAAGCACTGGGGTACAGGCCAGAGGTGTGGGGGGGTGAGAGGATTCACCACAGAGAGCGGAGAGCAGAACAGGCAGATCAACTGAAGTACACTGCTAAGGGGAGCAGCGGGCACAGCAGGAGAGGTCTGCTGCACCACGTGGGTCCCCACCCTGGCTGGCAGCAGGGATCGAACAGTGGCTGCGGTTTGTTTCATAGTGCGTTGCTTAACCCACTGCGCCACCAGGGAGGCCCTGTAGGAACTTCTAAGAAAGTTCTTTATATTCTTTTTTTAAAAAGGATTTATTTATTATGCGTACAAGAACTGGGGTACAAAGCAAAGGTGCTTGGTGGTGGATGGGGTGAGGGTTGTGTGAGAGGTTTCACCAGAGACAGAGTGGGGAGCAGAACAGGCAGACTGACTGAAACACACCGCTGAGGGGAGCAGTGGGCGAGGCAGGAGAGGTCTGCTGCGCCATGTGGGTCCCCTCCCTGGCCGGTGGCAGGGATCGAACTCATGCTGCAGTGGCTGCAGATAGCTTCATAATATTGCGACTTAACCCATTGTGCCACCAGGGAGGCCCAAGTTCTCTTTATCCTTGGAGAAACTTGTGCCAAGTCTTGGCTGCTATGGACTTGTGCCAAGTTCGGGGCCCCATCTCAGAGCTCTTCTGTGGTATGGACACAACACAGCCTGCAGGTTCAAAGCATTTGACCTCTCCGTCCAAGGTCATCTATGACAACCCACTCTAGAGAAAGATCCACCCAGTAACAATTTCCAGGCACATAAAATGGTAAACTTTGAGTCTGAGGATTCTGCTACAAAGAAGCATTCCAGGAATGATAAACTGGGAATTAGGGGCATACTCTACTTCAGAGACCTGTTTCATTTGGCATGCAAAATGTTTGTGGAAAATATGGAAGCATTCCACGATTTCTAAATTCTTCTTTAAAATGGGAAAACTTGGACCTCCCTGGTGGCACAGTGTTGAGTGCTGCACTGTGAAGCATCTGTGGCACAGCAGCACAAATTTGATCCCCAGCCAGGGAGGGGACCCACATGGCGCAGCAGACCTCTCCTGCCTCGCCCGCTGCTCCCCTCAGCAGTGTATTTCAGTGGATCTGCCTGTTCTGCTCCCCACTCTGTCTCTGGTGAATCCTCTCACCTCCCGTGACTCTGGTCTATGCCCCAGCTCTTGTGTGCATAAATAAATCAATCTTTTTTAAAAATAATAAAAACAAAATGGGAAAACTTGACAATACTAAGTCCACGTTTCCACAGTGGCTGAACTCTGGCCGCTATTGGTGTGGTACCTCTCTCTGTCCTGGAGTTTCCACTCAGCCCAGATATCTCACCAGATTACCCTGAGCCATGGAGGCACATGAACTTGAGACCCTTGATCTAGTCACCCCCTTGTTTTATAGGTAAGGGAACGGAACCCTGGAGAGGAAAGGACTTACCTAAGATCACAAAGACTGGAAACTTCAGCTGGTTTCCAAGGTCCAATTTCTAGTCCTAAGTTTCTCTGGGAGTACAACACAGACAAAAAACCAGAGACATTCCTGCCTGACATGCCATTTTATGTGCTAGGGGCTCACACAGAATTGAATCTCAGTTCCAGAATCTCACGTGACCTACCACGCCCATTCACTCTTTCCCCTCACTCTTCCTACCACAGCCCAGGTTTGGGAATCACCTGGCACTGGAATATACTACATTTCTCACTCAGAGAGGTTCAGCTGCCAGAAAAGAAATCCCCTGGGGCCTTCCTTATCACTCAGAATTTGGCTGTGGCTTCCTGGAAGAAGGCTGCCCTGAGCACCGCCCCCCACCCCCGCACCCCCCCAGCCTAAGTTCTGCCATCCCTGTGTGAATTCTAGTCCTTGGGATTCCCTCAGCACTGCATTTCACACTGAATTGCAAAGGACCACATACCTTTGATGAAGCATTTACAACTGGCATCCCATGGGGATATATCACCAGCATCTATAAGAACCCCTCAGACTCTGGGCAGTAAATTTCCCCCAAAACTCACAGCTGAAAGTAGGTTCAGACCTCCTTGCCTGAAAAGAAGCCTATGGTATTTACTGTACCTCGGTTTCTAGAATTGGATTTTCAGAATCTGGTGGGATGTCAAGTCATGAGTATATGCATGTACTCTATCACCCTGACCTCCTAGTTCTCAGATCTGCACAGATGGGAGCTGGGGAGTCACCCCAAAAGGATCACAAGGGCGTTCAACAATGTATCTGTAAACGTGGACCCCAGATTGCAAACATCTGTCTGTATCTCCACCCACCCCTCATGTCAGCCCAGAACTGAGGTGAATGACCATAAGTCAATCTGGAATGACACCCCAAACTCCTGAGCCTGAATGAACTGGAAGCTCATTTAGCAAAACTCTGATCATTTATATATTTCTTACCTTAAAATCTAAACTTTGGACTTCTGAACACATTTCTGTTGTTTTAAGTCCCCTGCCCCAAACCTATTTGTTTCCTGCCCCAGTGGAAAACATCTTGTGAAAGCACCACAGGCCCTATAAATTGTTTCCTGCTCTCTACTCCCAGTGCAACAAATAAAAGCAGATGATTATTTTCAACTTCTGCTTTGAAGTACAGAGATGTTGTTCTCAGTGCAGAAGCTAACAACAAAGACAAAGAACACAACCTAAACACCCAACATAGAAAAATGGTTTTCAGGGGCCTCCCTGGTGGTGCAAAGGGTTAAGTCTCAGCACTTTGAAGCTATCAACAGTCACTGCAGCAGAAGTTCAAACCCCAGCCAGGGAACTGACCCACATGGCGCAGCAGACCTCTCCTGTTTCACCCACTGCTCCCCTCAGCGGTGTATTTCAGTGGATCTGCCTGTTCTGCTCCCCATTCTGTCTCTGGTGAATCCTCTCACCCTCATCCCTGCACTTCTGGTCTATACCCCAGATCTTGTATGCATAAATAAAATAAATCTTTTTTTTTTAAAGTCACGGTACAAGTAGGTAAGTTCTGCAGCCAGTGAACATGTAAATGTTTATGTAATGACTTGAGAAGGACTTGTGATATTCTGGATTCTTTATTTCTTTTCAAAGTATGGAAGTAATCCCTTTTCATCATCAACATAAAGTAAAACATTATGTTAGGGGGAAAGACCCTCCTGAATGGATTATACAAATGGGTTGTAAACTTCAATCCCCATTCCAAACCTACAGGATCCAAGGACTACAAATCCCATAAGGTCATTATCGAAAAGTGAATCACTGGAACCTGGGGGTGGAGTTGAGCAGCCAGGCTGGGTATAAGAGCAGACACGTGGGCCTTGGGGCTCTCCTTTTTTTCTTTCTTTTTTTTGAAATCAGCTCTCAGCGCACCGTTGGGTTCCAGCTCCAAGAAACTGGTAAAATATTTACAAATCTGTATCTCTCTCTTCCCCTTGTGTTATTCACTATGCTATTTCTCCTTCCCTTGTAAATAAAACCCTTTATTAACCTTTGTTGTGTGTGCCTGCAGTTGGGGCATTATAAGTGCCGTTCAAGCGCGCAGGTGAAAACCCAGTCAGGCAAACCCATTTTATATTAGGGTTGCCCTGTAACAATTATAGAAGTAAATGTAAAAAGTGATAATACCCCACAAACATACCTACTGCCAAGTCCCAGCGTTAACATGCAATGTATTTGTGATCTAGCGTTGATTAAGAAGCAGGATAAGGGGCCTCCCTGGTGGCGCAGTGGGTTAAGCAACGCACTATGAAGCAAACTGCTTCCACTGCAGCATGAGTTCGATCCCTGACCCCGGCCAAGGAGCTCACCCACATGGCATGGCAGACCTCTCCTGCCTCGCCCGCTGCTCCCCTCAGCGGTGTATTTCAGTCAGTCTGCTTGTTCTGCTCCCGGCTCTGTCTCTGGTGAATCCTCTCAGGGCCTGGAACTCTGGCCTGTACCCCAGCTCTTGTATGTATAAATAAATAAATATTTTTTAAAAAAGAAGCAGGATAAAATTACACATGCTTATTAGTATTTTTTAACTATGCATTGAAATAGAAAAAAAAGGAACTACCTGTACACCCATGCTCATAGCAGCATTATCATGATAGTTAAAATGAGGAAGGACCCACATAGTCTTCAGTGGATATGAATAAGCAAAACATGGTACAGGAATACCTCACTTTATTGCACTTTGCTTTATTGCATTTCACAAATACTGCATTTTTTACAAAATGAAGTTTGTGGGTCTCCCTGGTATTGTATGGGTTAGTCTCAGTGCTATCATCACCATCACCTGGGTTTAATGCCCAGCCAGGCAGGGGACCCACATGGCACAGCAGACCTCTCGTCTCGCCCGCTGCTCCCCTCAGCAGTGTATTTCAGTAGATCCACCTGCTCTGCTCCCCACTCTGTCTCTGGTGAATCCTCTCACCCCCTACACCTCTATCCTGCACCTAGTTCTTCTTTGCATAAATAAATCCTTAAAAAAACTACCAAAATGAAGGTTTTTGACAAACCTACATTGAACAAATCTATAGGTATGTTGCCATAATAATTAAAACTGCATGGTACTGGAACAAAAACAGACACGCAGACTAATGGAATTGAATAGAAAACCCAGAAATAAACTCAGATTTATGGACAACTGATATTTGACAAAGGAGCAAAAAATATGCAATGGAACAAAGACAGTTTATTCAATAAATGGTGCTGGGAAAACTGGACTGCTACATGCAAAAGAATGAAGTTAGACTACTACCTCTCACCATGCACAAAAACCAATCAAAATGGATAACAGACTTGGACATAAGACCTGAAACTGTAAAATATATAGAAGAAAATACAGGCAAAACACTACATGACATACATCTCAGCAACATCTTTAAAGACACATCACCTCGGAGGTCTCCCTGGAGGCGCGAGGGGTTACAGCATCACACTGTGAAGCATCCCAGGCAAAGCAGAATAAATTCAATCCCCAGGCAGGGAGGGGACCCACACCACATGGTGCAGCAGACCTCACCTGCCTCGCCTGCCTCTCCCCTCAGCAGTGTGTTTCAGTCCATCTGCCTGTTCTGTTCCCGGCTCTGTCTCTGGTGAACCCTCTCACCCCCACACCTCTGGCCTGTACCCCAGCTCTTGTATGCATAAGTAAATAAATCTTAAAAAAAGTACTTTAGTATCAGCTAACATCATTAGGGTCTTCAGCAAGTCATAATCTGGTGGAGGGTCTTGTATGGATGTCTGTGGCTCCTGACTGACCGGGGTGGTGGCTGTGGCTCTTTCTTTCTTTTTTTTTCAAGACTTGTTTACACATACAAGAGCTGGGGTGCAGGTCAGAGGTGTGGAGGAAGAGAAGATTCACCAGAGACAGAGTAGAGAGCAGAACAGGCAGACTGACTGAAACACAGTGCTGAGGGGAGCAGTGGGCGGGGCAGGAGAGGTCTGCTGCGCCATGTGGGTCCCCTCCCTGGCTGAGGATCTAACTCATGCCCATAGTGGCTGGAGATTCTTAATAACGCTGAGACTTTAACCCCTGTGCCACCAGGGATGCCCTGCACTTATGTCTTTAGACATAATGCACACTTAATAGATTACAGCATAGTGTAAACAAAACTATTACTTTTATTTATTTATTGTTTTTAAATATTTATTTATTTATTCATACAAGAGCTTGGGTGCAGGCCAGAGGTACAGGGGGTGGGTGGGAGCGGGTGGGAAGGAGGGGCGGTGAGCAGAACAGGCAGCTCTACCAAAGTACACTGCTGAGGGTAGAAGTAGGTGAGACAGGAGAGGTCTTCTGTGCCCTGTGGGTTAGTTCCCTGGCCAGGGAAATTGCTACAGTGGCTGAGGATCACTTTCTAGTGCTGCGACTTAACCCTTGTGTCCCCAGGGAGACCCTAAACAAAACTTTTATATGCACTGTTGAACATGCTAGGAAACCAAAATTTCCTATGACTTGCTTTTTGTGATGCTTGTTTTATTGTAATGGTCTGGAACTGAATCTGCAATATATCTGAGGTGTATCTTTATATACACCCAAGGGAATATTAGCCTTAAAAATGAAGGAAATTCTGATACATGCTTTAATATGGATGAACCCTGAGGACACTATGCTAAGTGAATTAATCACAAAAAGACAAAAACTGCATAGTTCCACTTTCACAAGGTATGCAGAATGATCAAAATCATAGAGACAGTAGGAGGGGAACATTAGGAGTTATTTGTTTTAAAAGATTTATTTATTTATGCATACAAGCACTGGGGTACAGGCCAGAGGTGTGTGTGGGGGGGAGAGGAGTCACCAGAGACAGAGTCAAGAGCAGAACAGGTGGATCTACTGAAACACACTGCTGAGGGGAGCAGCATGGGAGACAGGAGAGGTCTGCTCTGCCATGTGGGTCCCCTCCCTGGCGGGGGTCGAACTCATGCTGCAGTGGCTGTGGATGCTTCATAGTGTGTTGCTTAACCCCTTGCACCATCAGGGAGGCCCCCTAAAGAGTTATTATTAATGGGTACAGAATTTTAGTTTTATGATAGAAAACAACTATATAGATGGAGATGGTGATACAACCTTGTGAATGTATTAAGACCACTGACCGGTATGCTGAGAAATGGTTTAGAGGGCAAATACTACATTATGGGTATTTTACATGAAAAAGAAAAATTGAAGAAAAAAAAAGGTTGGATATAATAAATACACCAACATTTTAGTTCTTCTGCTTTGGTAGGGGAGCTAGGGGGAATTCCTGCCAGCCCCTCCCTTTTGCTTTTCTTCCTTTCCAAATAATCTTTTATGGGAAAGATAAACCTGAAAAGTAAAATTGATAGAATCTTTTCATGTCATTTTATCCAAGGCCCCATAATAGTTCAAGATCCACTCTGGGGCCTCCCTGGTGGTGCAGTGGGTTGAGCAATGCACTATGAAGCAAACCGCAACCACTGCAGCAAGAGTTTGATCCCTGCTGCCGGCCAGGGTGGGGACCCACATGGCGCAGCAGACCTCTCCTGCTGTGCCCGCTGCTCCCCTCAGCAGTGTACTTCCATTGATCTGCCTGTTCTGCTCCCTGCTCTCTGTGGTGAATCCTCTCACCACCCCCCCACCTCTGGCCTGTACCCCAGTGCTCGTATGCATAAATAAATAAATCTTTAAAAACAAAATCCACTCTGCTTAGAATTTAGCTGCATCGAAGGTGGCCGAATCCCTCCGTGCCAAACCATGATAGTAAGAACCACCATTTGCCAGGCAAATTGAGAGTAAGGAAACAGACACGCAGGGGCCTCCCTGGTGGCTGAAGGGATTGAGCAGCACACTGTGGAGCTTCCACAGCCACTGCAGCAGGAGTTCGATCCCTGGCCAGGGAGGTGACCCACATGGTGCAGCAGACCTCTCCTGCCTTGCCCGCTGCTCTCCTCATCAGTGTATTTCAGTAGATCCACCTGCTCTGTCTCTGGTAAATCCTCTCACGCCCCACCTCTGGCCTGTACCCCAGCTCTTGTATGCATAAACAAATTTTATTTTATTATTTTAAAAAAAGATTCATTTATTTATGCATACAAGAACTGGGATACAGGCCAGAGGTGTGGGGGGCTGAGAGGATTCACCACAGAGAGTGGGGAGCAGAACAGGCAGATCAACGGAAGTACACTGCTGAGGGGAGCAGCGGGGGAGGCAGGAGAGGTCTGCTGCGCCATGTGGGTCCCCTCCCTGGCCGGCAGCAGGGATCGAACTCGTGCTGCAGTGGCTGCGGTTTGCTTCACCCACGTTGCTTGACCCACTGCGCCACCAGGGAGGCCCCCTAAATAAATTAAAAAAGAAAGAAAGAAAGAAACAGAAACACAGAGAACTGGAACCCCCTACAGGAACCCTCTGGGGAAAGTGGAGATCGAGCCTCAGCACCGACGCCAGGGCCTCATGGCGACCATCCTCGCCCGCTTCTCGCTGCGTCTCCCCCCGGCCAGCTGCACTCAGGAAGCACGAACTAACCCCCTGAGTGCCCGTGACGTGTCCCACAATCCTGTTCTTAGGGCTTGGGAACAGGAGTGACTCAGAGGCCAGGCTGCCTTTTCAGAGTCTGGTGGCGCTGACACGAAGTGCCCCCAAAGGAGTCGCCCATCGAATCACACATCACCCCGACATCTGCAACTAAACGTTTATCTCCACACCAAGCACCACTGGCCCTGTTAATGCCAGGGACCCCCGCGTCCACCCCGCCCAAACTCCCACTCCCTTGTTGGACACTTCCATGGTTTCCGTTTTCATTATTCGAAGGAGTGCTTCAGCGGACGTTCTTGAACCTACATCTTGGAGCATAGCTGTGTTTATTTCATCAGATTCCTACGAAATTTCTGGGTCAAAGGGTAAGTGTTTCTTAGGCCCTTAAAACATTGCCAAACCGCTTTCCAGAAAGTTGCAACAATTTACCTTCCCAGAAGTGGGGTCTGGGAACACCAGGTTCTTCGGGTCTCCTCAGCCACAGAGGATGGTCTTTCTCATGTACTCATTGAAAAAATATTTGAGGGCGGTATTCTGTGCATTCTGTGCGTGGCTGTGGGGACAGAGGAGGGGAGAGCAGACAATAGAGGAGGTAATTATTACCTTGAGGAGTAACCCTGCCATGGCTGGGGCTGGGCTTTTGGGCACTGCTGGAACCCTAACTGGGTTTAACTACTTAGGGCCCTGGGGCAGCCTCTGATACGGAAGCTTCATTTAAAAAAAGACCAATTAGTTTGGAGGAAGAGTACTGGTTTTCACAGGTCATTTTTATTTTCTCCTTTGTCAGTTGCCTGCTAGTGTGCTTCACCCCTTTTATCCTTTAAAGTATTTTTAAAAAAAAAAGTGTTAAGCCTCCCTGGTGGTTCTAGAGGTTAAGTTGCAGCACTATGAAGCTTCTGCAGCCACTGCAGTTCAATCCCTGGCCAGGGAGCTGACCCACATGGTGCAACAGACCTCTCCTGCCTCAACCGCCGCAGTGTACTTTAGTGGATCTGCCTGTTCTGCTCCCCGATCTTTCTCTGGTGAATCCTCTCACCCCCTGCACCTTTGGCCTGCACCCCAGTACTTAGATGCATAAATAACACATTCTTAAAATACGTTTTATTTATGCGTCCAAGAACTGGGGTGCAGGCCAGAGGGGGCGTAGTGAGAGGATTCAACCAAAGACAGCAGGAAACAGAACAGGTAGATCCAACTGAATCATAGTGCTGAGGGGCGCATCCGGTGAGGCAGGAGAGGTCTGCTGGGCCATGTGGGTCCCCTCCCTGGCTAGGGATTGAACTTGTGCTTCAGAGGCTACAGATAGCTTCACAGTGCTGAACCTTAACCCTTGCACCACCAGGGAGGCACCACTAAAATAAAAGTTTCCCAAAAATACACCAATTTTTTCTATGTTAAGAGTAGTAGCTCTGTCATAAGTTGTAAGTTTTCTTCAGCTAGCTGCTTGCCCCCTGCCTGCACCGAGTGTATGCACCACGGTTCAGTAGTTCACTGTCTGCCATGTTTCTTGCCCCCATGGGCAGCCATCAGCAGCACTTTAATTCTCTTTCAGGAACAAAATAGAAAACCCAGGCCTCCCTGGTAGTGCAGTGGGTTAAGCAACACACTATGAAGCAAACCGCAGCCACTGCAGCACGAGTTCGATCCCTGCCTCCGGCCAGGGAGGGGACCCACAGGGCACAGCAGACTTCTCCTGCCTTGGCAGCTGCTGCCCTCAGCAGTGTGCTTCAGTCAGTCTGCCTGTTCTGCTCCCGGCTCTGTCTCTGGTGAATCCTCTTACCACCCTGGACTCTGGCCTGTACCCCAGCTCTTATATGCATAAATAGAGAAAACTTAGAAAAAAAAAAAATAGAAAATCCTCACACATTTGAGGATAGAAAATATACAACTTCAGGGGCTTCCTTAGTGATGCAAGGGGTTAAGTCTAAGCATTATGAAGCATCCACAGTCACTGCAGCACAAGTTCGATCCCTGGCCAAGGCGGGAATCCACACAGTGTAGCAACCTCTCCTGCCTCGCCTGCTGTTTCTGCTCCCCGCTCTGTCTCTGGCTTGTACCCCAGTTCTTGTGTGCATAAATAAATCTTTAAAAAAAAAACTTGCAAAAAAAAAAAGAAAATGTACATCTGCATAGGGGGCTTCCCCATTACTTTTTTTGTTCCTGAGTCACTGGAGGAGAATTAAGGTGCTGCTGGAGACACAATGGCAGGAAATATGGCTGAAGATAAACCAGGGCTTATGGGGACTCTGTAAGGCCCCAAGACTAACAGGGTGGTCCCCAGGAAAAGGAGAAGTTCTAGAATCCTGGTTCCACCCTAAGTGGGTGGAGCTGAGCAGGGATAAGAAGATGCTGGAGAGAGGAGATAAAAGGACAGGAGGACAGAAGGAAGAAGGAAGCAGGATGGAGAGCAGCAAGGAGACCTGGATGGGGCACGTGGAGCAGAGGGACATGTAAAAAAACTGTGCTTGCTTTTTGGTCTTGGACTGGCTGGAACAGATGTGGGTGAGAGACCCGTGGGGAACTTAATAAGGGCAGCTTTTATCTTGATTTTGATTTTGCGCTTTTCCTCCCTTTTCTATGGGTCTCCACTGAAAGGTCCCGTAGACCTGTGGCAGGCTTTTGGGCCTTGCTTTGGGCCAGTCCTATTTGGCTGGACTTTTACCCTCAAGGAGATGGGTAACTTTGGATGCTTAACTTAGTAACTATGTCCTTTGTCCTTTCTGTATTGTACCCTACTTGTATTAAAGTTCCTTTCCATTAAAGGTCTTATATGTTTGTCTTAATTGGGCAGATGGCAAAACCCATTCAGAGAGGGCTGGGGTGCTCCTCTCCCCGTCCTATAATAAGACCACAGCACATAAGGGTCAAGATAATGGCGATGGGGGGCAGGAGGCAGCAACTCCTGAGCCTGTGTCTTTCTTTTTTTTTCCCGAAGGAAACCTGCATTCCTTTTTTTCAAAACATTTATTTATTTATGCATATAAGAACTGGGGCACAGGGGCCTCCCTGGTGGCTAACATGCTATGAAACAAACTGCAGCCACTGTAGCACGAGTTCAATCCCTGTTGCTGGCTGGGGAGGTGACCCACATGGTGCTGCAGACCTTTCCTGCCTCGCCCGCTGCTCCCCTCAGCAGTGTACTTCAGTCAGTCTGCCTGTATATTTCACTCTGTCTCTGGTGGATCCTCTCACTTGCCCCCCCACCTCACCTCTGGTCTGTACCCCAGTCCTTGTATGCATAAATAAATAAATCTTTAAAAAAAAAGAACTGGGGTGCAGGTCAGAATTGTGGGGTGAGAGGATTCACCAGAGACAGAGTGGGGAGCAGAACAGGCAGACAAACTGAAACACACTGCTGAGGGGAGTAGCAGGCAAAGCAGGAGAGGTCTGTTGCGCCATGTGGGTCAGCTCCCAGGCAAGGGATCGAACTCGTGCTGCAGTGACTGCAGAAGCTTCATAGTGTTGTGCCTTAACCCCTTGTGCCACCAGGGAGGCCTTGAGCCAGTGTCTCTTGTGGGATCCTTGATGAAGCTGAAAGAGCTGCATCTCCGGAACAGGTCCACTTCTTCACAGTCACAAAGGATGCTCAATTGTCCAGGAATCACTGTCGTTCAGAGTTCGCGGGAAGAAGCCGCCTGTTGGCATCAGGGTGGCCCGTGCTCCATTTGGACCCTACCCCTCTCCTGACGAGCCTTGGGCCAGCCATCTCTCCTGCTAGTTACTCACCTGTCGACAGGGAGGAGCAACGACCCTACCCGCAGAGGACGGTTGGGAAGACTAAACACGCTTCTGGCACAGTCCACTCAGAGCTGGACTGCAGCAAGGGGCAGGGCTAGAACCCGGACTGGTGTCTGCCTGTCCCCAAGCCCTGGGCTCATTTCCTGGCAGGGTCCCGTGATTGCTCCATGAATGACTATGTTGCAAACAGGCCAGGATTCAAGAAAATCAGAGGAGAAGGTGAACTGGCTTCTCACCCCATCTAATGGGTAAAGGCCTCATCTCTTATTGTCCTGTAGGAACACACTTCCCTTTATCACCTTCCCGTTGGGTCCCTGGCAGACGGGGCTGGATGCCACTCAGCTTGGCAGCATACGCTTTGGGCTGTCCCTGTTTCCTCCCTCTTGGGCCATTCCCGTTTCCCTGCTGTAAAATAAGAACCCCAGAGTGGCTACCTCATAGGCTGTTGCAGGGATTACAGAGGGTGAACCCAGGAACTCTCGTGGTCTGCTGTGGCTGGCACAGTTAGTACTCAGCACATGTTGGCTGTGATTATGATGCCTGTCCCCGCCATCAGGGGAATTTGAAATGTGCTGGGAAGAAATACCTTGTCATAAGATTATAAACCAGGGGCCTCCCTGGTGGCACAATGGGTTAAGCAACGCACTGTGAAGCAAATCACAGCCACTGCATCATGAGTTCGATCCCTACCCCAGGCTGGGGAGCGACACACATAGCGCAGCAGACTTCTCCTGCCTCACCCGCTGCTCCCCTCAACAGTGTGTTTCAGTCCATCTGCCTGTTCTGCTCCCCGCTGTCTCTGGTGGATCCTCTCACCTCCCTACACACACTTCTGGCCTATATTTATTGTATGCATAACTAAATAAATAAATCTTTAAAATAAAATAAAAGGGCATTACCTTTTTAAAAAAAAAGATTATAAACCACTAGGTAGGAGGGGACCCTATTATGTTAAAAACAAAAACATAAACCTATGCAGAGAGGAGGAGCTAGGAAGGAAATGCTGCAAGTGTTTAACTTGGTGGTGAAATTATAGGGGACTTTTGTGTTTTCTTATTTTTTTCTATGAATGTACAAATCCCCTTGGCCATCAAAAGAAAAACACTGTGAAAGCTTTGAGGAGTTATGATTTGGATCTAGGCTCAGAGAAAGGATGCTCCAAAGGGAGTGGGGTCCCCAGGTCTGGGAAGATGGTAGGTTTTTTTAAAAGATTTTTTTAAATTTACGGATACAAAGCTGGGGTACAGGCCAGAGGCACAGGGCTGTTGAAAGGATTCACCAGAGACAGAGTAGGGAGCAGAACAGGCAGACTGACTGAAACACACTGCTGAGGGGAGCAGCGGGCATGGCAGGAGAGGTCTGCTGTGCCATGTGGGTCCCCTCCCTGGCAGGGGATAGAATTGCTGCAGTGGCTGCAGAAGCCCCACAGTGTGGCACTCAACCCCTTGAGCCACCAGGAAAGCCCAGATGGTAGATTTTGAAAAACTGGGGAGAGGAGCCAGAAGTCTTTTTCACTTATTTATTGTCTGTCTCCTCCCCTAAGCAGTGGGCTTCTGGAGGGCATGGCTCATGGTTTACCATATTGACTGCTATAGTCTGAGCACCTAAAACCAACTAGCCCCCAAAACCTGGTGCTTAGTAGGTGCTCAATAAATACTGATCTAGTGAGCAAACAACCTTGACAGCTCCACTTAGCCTGGGAGATGAGGATGCTCTCAGTTAGCCATCCAGCTGGTGTTCTGCCAAAATGGAGGTGCATGGTTTCCATGGCAACAAAGAGGGCCCTCCAGACCAGCAGCAGAAGACAGACACAGGGATTGTGAACTCTGCATCTTTTTAAGGTGTCGCTTGCAAATTGGGAATTGGGCTCCTTCAACAGATATGGAGAGGAGAGGAATTTCATAAATATATTAGCATGTTTGTTTTCTGGACAAGTTTGTTAAATTAATGAATGCTTAGGTAGGAAGTCCAGGTCTTTGAAGGAGGGTAGGAGGCTTTTAATGGGTAGAAGTTCAGGGACTTAAGGATTCAGTTTGCTTGAGTCTGGACCCTGCTGTGTCACTTTGGAAGACTTACTTAAGGTCTCTGGGCCTCAACATGACATTCACAAAATGGGAGGTTTGACCAGTCCTAAAATTACTTGTAAAAATACAGGTGTGGTAGGAATATAAATTGGTGCAGTCTCTGTGGAAAAGTTTGTTGGTTCCTCAAAAAGTTAAACATAGAATTATCACAGGACACACTGGGAGGTATATACCCAAGAGAATTAAAAACAGGTAGTCAGGGCCTCCCTGGTGGCACAAGGGGTTAAGTTGCAGCACTATGAAGCTATCTGCAGCCACTGCAGCAGCGTTCCATGCCCCACCAGGGAGGGGACCCACATGGCGCAGCAGACCTCTCCTGTCTCCCCTGCTGCTCCTTCCAGCAGTGTGTTTCAGTAGATCCATCTGTTCTGTTCCCCACTCTGTCTCTGATCAATCCTCTCACCCCCCACCCATACCTCTGGCCTGTGCCCCAATTCTTGTATGCATAAATAAATATTTTTTTAAAAAAACCACACACATAGGTACTCAGATACTTCTACAATGAATGCACATAGCAGTATTTTTTCCACAAAGTCAACAGGTCACCCACGAATGAATGAAGAAAAGGAATGAAGTATTGGTACACGCTACAACATGAACCTTGAAAACATTATGCTGAGAGAAAGCAGCCAGACTCAAACGCCCAAATATCGTATGAATCCATTTATACAAAATATCTAGAACAGGTGAATCCATAGAGACAGAATCCAGATGGTGCTTGCCAGGGGCTGGAGAAAGGGATGAGTGGAGAGTAGCAGCTTAATGGGGACAGAACTGCATTGCTAGGGTGACATGGAGGAGGAAGGTCCCGAACCCAGTCAGAACTGGGATCTGCACCCATCTCTGGCCAATTCCCCAGGGTGGGATCCTGGGCTTTTCATTTAAGCTCGCAGAGCCTTAATATCCCATTTGCAAAATGGGGCTAACTCATGTTCCCCATTTTCCTCAAGAGCACAGAGGATGAGGGTTCTGAAAGCATTCTGTGACTCCACCTCCTTCACGCTCTGCAGTGAAGCTAGTCACTGGGCTTCTAAGTAATACAAGCTGGGGGGAGCCGCTGAAGGACTTCAGAAAGCCACTGGTCAGGAAGCGGAGCACTCAGGCCAAACGGCTGTCCTCAGTTTACCTTCAGCGGTCGAACGGGAGTGCTGTACTATCAGAGAGAGGGCATATGTATACATAGGCGCGATAATCATACTCCTTTCCCCTTTCTTTGTGGCTGGGTTTCCTAGCAGCAAGCTGGAACACCAAAATTGCCAGTTGCTAGAAGGCAATAGCCGGAGGTGGAAGAACTGGCTGTCTGGGCTTAGACTACAGACCGCCTGCCTCTAGGGCTCAGGAAACTTTCCTTCAGCCTACAGATCGTTGTGTTTTTGTTTTCTGAATCTCCGATAGGCGAATGGCACCTAACCTGCCCTTAGGTGGAGGCGTGTGAGGAGAGGGCCCTAGTCCAGAACGAGGTGCTGTGCACACATGACCTTGGAAGCCTCATCCCCTCATGAGACAGGTGTTGCTGTGCCGTCGTACAGATTATAAAATTGCCCCTCAAACAGGCTCCCAGTTACTGGAACCAGAACACACCACCAGAGGGGAGGTCTCCAGTTCCAACTCGGATCCTCCCGCCGCGCCAAGCCCAGATGCCCCCAACCCTTCAACCCCGACGCCAGGCTCCCGGATGGCAGGACGCGCGGCGGTGGGACCCGGAGCGGAGCTGGAAGCCAGGCCGTTCATTTGCATGCTAATACCCAGAATGCTTCTCCCCCTCCCCCCGCACACCGCTTCTCTTAATGGAAGCGCTCAGTTTGGAGCCGTGGAAAGTTTGGAACACACTCTTCGCTCCCTGTTTGCAACTGTGGGAACTTCCCGCCCGCACACGCGGTGCCTGCAGCCTGGGGTTCCAAGCCCGGCGGCCCCCTCGGCGGCCGCCAGCGCTTTTCACACGCGAGCAAACCTCGGGGTCCGAGCCGCGCTCCGCAGCATCCCCCGGCCCGGGGACAAAGCGTCCAGGCCTGCCGGCGGGGCCCACTGCCTGGGCGCTGGGCGACAGGCTGGGCTGCGATGCTCCCGGCCACAGGAGGCCGAAGGGCGCTCTCCCATCCCTCCAGTATCCCCATTCCCTGAGGAGCTGCTGGGGTGCGCGGGGGATCCCTGATCCTGTCCACGGCTCTCGCTCCTGTATAGCCGCCTTCCTGAGCTGAACTGGTGACTTCCCGCTCCCTGGGGCACAAAGCTCGGCAAATCGTGGTTTGTGGGAGAGGCTGCCCCATGGCCGCGTCTCCCCTGCTCTCCCCGGTGCTCAAGCCTCTCGGTCGATCGGTGCACAGAGTGCAGAAGCAGATTCGAGGGTTCGGCCTGCCGCCGACCAGGACCCCGGGCCCTCTCCGGGGCTGGGAGCGGAGAGGGAGGCGCAGGCGACTTGTGGGGATTTCGCGCACCAAAGGGGGCTCCGAAGGGTACCCGATGCCCGCTCGACTTACGGGTGCGCATCGCTGGCTGGGGCTGGGGGACCCAGGAGAGCACCCACCGGTTCCCTCCCCACCCCCCCACCCCCGCCCCGTCCGCTCACTGCCGCTCTAGGCGGGGAGGGGAGGGGCAGTGGGAGCTGGTTTGCTGGCTTGGCGCTTCGTTTGCATTGGCCGGGGGGGCTGAGACTGCAGCCCCCGGCCCCGCGGGCGGGGTGGGGAGGCGGGGGCCGGACGGGGGCTCAGCCTGCGCTAGCATTGGCGGAGCTGGGGAATGGGAAGGGGGGGCAGGAAGCGGGGGGAGCGGAGCTGCCGGGGGGGTTGTATAAATAGAGAAGGGGGGACGTGCAT
>JAGFMF010011483.1:2090904-2126525 GCA_019455555.1 Galemys pyrenaicus | reverse complement strand
AAGAAAGTGGAAAGTTTGCAGCGCGGGGCGGCACGGGCCAGGGATCCGGGTGCGCACGTGCAAGGCCGGGGGCGCCGGGGGCCCCCCACGCCGAGCCTGCCGTTTCTTTTTTTTTCTGTAAGCGAGGGGGGGTGTTGTTGGTATCGCCCCCTCCTTCTCCTCCCCCCAGGGGTGAAAGTGCAAGAGGAAGTGCAGCCGCTGCCATCTTTCCTCCGCTCCGAACACACGGAGCCCGGGGCCGCAGCGCCGCCGCTTCGTCGCTGCCTTCGCCCGGCCCGGGGAAGGGCCAATCCTGCCGCCGCCGCCGCCGCCTGCCCGCTCCAGCCCTCGACGCCGCCACCGCCCGCCAGGCTCCGGGACCCAGCCCGCGCTGCCGCCCCCGTGCGCGCCCCGCCGCCGCCGCCTTCGCCTTTTGTTTCCTCCGCTCCGGCGCCCCCGCCCCGGCTCGCGCTTTGCAGGGGACGCAGCGCGCGCCCCCAGCGGGCCCGGGAAAAGCCGCGGCGCGCGCGCGCGCCTGCGCGGCGGACCCCTCCTCCTCCTCCTCCCCGCGCGCGCGCGCCTCTCTTGGCTGCGCGCCGGCGCCGCCTGGCGGGCGGGAGGGGAGGTGGCAGTCGCGTTTACTGGAGGGGCGCACCTCTTTGCTCGCTTACACCCCCCCTCCGAGGTAGACCGAGTAGGAGAGGCGGGCGGGCGGGCGGAGAGGCGAGAGAGGAGCGCGCGTTCTAGCACGGGTGGGGGCAGCGATGTGGGGGGTGGTGTGTTCTGTTGTCTAGACGGTCTGATCCGGGCAGGGGGCGTGTGCGCTCGGCGCACCTGCGAGACTACAGAGCCGGGCCGGCACGTGTGGGGAGTGTAGACACGTCTGCTGCGCCCCGCTTCTCGTTGCCTAAGAGAAGGGAGGGGGGCGGGCAAGTGCCGCGGCCCGTTGTGTGGGGAGGGGGCGGCGGCCATGGAGCGGGTGAACGACGCTTCGTGCGGCCCGTCGGGCTGCTACACCTACCAGGTGAGCAGGCACAGCACCGAGATGCTGCACAATCTGAACCAGCAGCGCAAAAACGGCGGGCGCTTCTGCGACGTGCTGCTGCGGGTGGGCGACGAGAGCTTCCCCGCGCACCGCGCCGTGCTGGCCGCCTGCAGCGAGTACTTTGAGTCGGTGTTCAGCGCCCAGTTAGGCGACGGCGGAGCTGCAGACGGGGGTCCCGCTGATGTGGGGGGCGCGGCAGCGGCTCCGGGCGGCGGGGCCGGGGGCAGCCGGGAGCTGGAGATGCACACTATCAGTTCCAAGGTGTTCGGCGACATTCTGGACTTCGCCTACACTTCCCGCATCGTGGTTCGCCTGGAGAGCTTCCCTGAGCTCATGACCGCTGCTAAGTTCCTGCTGATGAGGTCGGTCATTGAGATCTGCCAGGAAGTCATCAAACAGTCCAATGTGCAGATCCTGGTGCCCCCCGCCCGGGCTGACATCATGCTCTTTCGTCCCCCTGGGACTTCGGACTTGGGCTTTCCTTTGGACATGACCAACGGGGCGGCCTTGGCTGCCAACAGCAATGGCATCGCAGGCAGCATGCAGCCCGAGGAAGAGGCAGCCCGGGCGGCTGGTGCAACCATTGCAAGCCAAGCGTCCCTGCCTGTGTTACCCGGGGTGGACCGCTTGCCCATGGTGGCTGGACCCCTGTCCCCCCAACTGCTGACTTCCCCATTCCCAAATGTGGCATCCAGTGCCCCTCCCCTGACTGGCAAGAGAGGCCGGGGCCGCCCCAGAAAGGCCAACCTGCTGGACTCAATGTTTGGCTCCCCAGGGGGCCTGAGGGAGGCAGGCATCCTTCCCTGTGGCCTGTGTGGGAAGGTGTTCACCGACGCCAACCGGCTCCGCCAGCACGAGGCCCAGCACGGTGTCACCAGCCTGCAGCTGGGCTACATCGACCTTCCTCCTCCGAGGCTGGGCGAGAATGGGTTACCTATCTCTGAGGACCCCGACGGCCCCCGAAAGAGGAGTCGGACCAGGAAGCAGGTGGCATGTGAGATCTGCGGCAAGATCTTCCGTGACGTGTATCATCTCAACCGGCACAAGCTTTCCCACTCTGGGGAGAAGCCCTATTCCTGCCCCGTGTGTGGGCTGCGGTTCAAGAGGAAAGATCGCATGTCTTACCATGTGCGCTCCCACGATGGGTCCGTGGGCAAGCCCTACATCTGCCAGAGCTGTGGGAAAGGCTTCTCCAGGTGAGGAAAGGTGCCCCCCGCCCCCCTTGACCTGCCCCATTCCTGGTTCACGGGATAGCTCCTTGCCAAGATCTGAGGGTGTGGGACATGTGGCGGTCACTTGACCCCATCGGCCGTGTTAGGTTGGGGCTGAGTTTTAAGGGCCCTGATTTTGAGGTGGTGAGGCCAAGAGCGGCTTACTCTTTCCTCAGGGAAGTTCCCTGTGCTAGGCGTGCCCTGCTGTCTCTCTTGGTTGGGGCCTTGTGGGAAGGGGCTGGATTCCTCAGGCCACAGCCACCGGGCCTCACCATTCTTCTCCCTGGGCTCCCTTTGTGTTTCCGGCACCAGGCGTGGGGCCCCCTCTGGGGGCTGGAGGCTGGGCTCCTCCAGCAACTTTCCCCGCTTGAATGGCTGCCGAGGGAGGGGCTGAAACAAGTGCCTCTGGGGCTCTTTAGGCCACCCTGCCACCAAATCCCTCAACCTCAGCGCTGGCGAGCCTGGATGGGGCGGCCGGCTTGCCCCTTGGAGCCCCCTGGAGTCACAGGGCCCCCGAGTTTGGCACCCAGAGTCCCTTAGCACGGAAATCTTTGATCTGCTCCAGAGCCCAACTGAACCCACAGATCTCCTTTATGTTCTCAGGACAGCGAGGAGGGGGCAGGATGTCTGTGTAGACTCACTTTCTAGTGAGCCTGGTAGGGAACTGAAGCAGCTCTGGGAGCAGTAGGTTGTTTTGTTTTTCCGCTTAATATTCAGAATAAAAGACTGGTTTTAACTTGCCTGGGTACTGGGGACCTTGTGTGGAACCCAGGGATGGAGAACTCCCTCAGAGGGGCCCCAGGCTGGAACCAGTCTTACCGGTCAGGCAGCCCCTGCCCACCTGCTCAGCCGGGCATCTGGTTTACCAGCCCAGCTGGGACTTAAGGCTTCATCCCATGGCCTCTGGGGACTGAATTCCATCCGGGTGGCATTCACTGGCTGTGTGGCGGGAGAGAGAGAGAGAGAGAGAGGTTGGGGGTGGGGAATGCTGAGTTTCTAAGGGGCTTTAGTCTGGACAATGAATCACACATACCCCCTCCCGGAAAGGCTGCAGCCGGGCAGCCCTGTTTCATTCTGAAGCCACCTCCTCCGTCCATCCAAGGAGTCACGGAGTGTCTGGTGGGGGAGGTGGGCAGGCAAGGTCAGAGACAAATGCGCACTTCCCTCCCCCTCCAGAGAAAACCAGGGCAGAGCGGCCTGGGCCTATGTCAGAGCTGGGTGGCGACTCTGTCTTTGTCACGCTGGGGTGCTGCAGAGGGGTCCTCTCCAGTGGTGTCTCCCTGTGGGGGGTGGGGGTGGGGTGGAGGGTCGGGCCAAGTTTGTGGCCCCCTGTAATTTGGCTCGTTTCAAAGTCTGTCGGTTCTCTCTCTTGCAGGCCTGATCACTTGAACGGACATATCAAGCAGGTTCACACCTCAGAGCGGCCTCATAAGTGTCAGGTAGGGACCGGGCCAGGGCAGAGATGGGCAGAAGGAGAAGGCTGCTGTCCTCAGCCTCAGCCACGCGCCAGCTGATGTGTGTGCTGGGCTGGCTGACTGACCACCGCTTTGCACACCTCCCCCTCTGTCCCTCCACCCTCCGTCTGCTCTCCTTTGTTCTTCCCCCCAGCCCCATCTCCCCCCCACCCCCCACTGCTGATGTCCCCTCCTTCCTGGTTGCTGGGTCCTGGTTCCCACCCTGTCTCGTCTTGCTCTGTTGCTTGGCTTTCCTCTCCTGGCGTGTGTCTTGGATGGCGGGGCACGTTGTGTGTCCTGGGGCTCCCCACTGGGCCTGGCTTGTGGTTCCCAGCAGCGTGCAAGGGCCCCCATGGGGAGGGCAAGGTCTGCGAAGGGCTCCTGGTGGCCTCTTCCCCGGTGGCCGGGCGGCTTGCCCTCTGGGTCCCCGCAGACGGGAGGGGTGGTGGCCTCGCCTCCTGGCACTGGCACCTGCTTAGCCCATCCCGAGCCAGGCGGGCAGTCAGGGACTCCGAGGGCTGGAGGGCAAGGCGGTCTCTCTTCCTCGTGAGCTTTGTGAGCAGTAGGTGGGGAGGGCTGGGCCAGAGCCTCACCCTTGGTTTGTCTTCGGAACACCATTGGGGGGGGTCCTGTGGTGCCCACAAGAACGTGAGTCTCCTCCCTGACCACTGTATGTTCCTGTGTGACTGGAAAACACACCCGGCTTCTCCCCGGTTATGTCCTCTCCTGTGCCAAGTTCCCCTTGCGAGGGAGAGACAGTTGTGGGGTGCTTATAGCACATCTGGTAGGGTAACCTGCTTCTCTTTTTCCTGTTGGTGGCGAGGAGGGAGGTCTGCCGTAGGGAGGGCTGTTCATGCTGGAGGTAGGGCAGAGAGCCAGGGTCCGGTGTGGACAGTGTTCACAGATGCCAGGCCAGGTGGCCTCCCGAGGAGGATGGCTCCGGGTGGGCCTGCTGGGATCTGTCTTTGCCTCGCTGCCTCCCCTCTCCCTCTCTCTCTCCCTCCCTGTCCCTCTCTCTCTCATTCTCGTCACAGCACATTCTGACTCTCCCAGGTAGCGTGCTGAGCACCCAGGGCAGAGCAGGAAGAGCCCAGAGGGCAGTGGGGATGTGCCCGGTGGCCTGGGGGGGTAACCTGCACTCTCTGCCCTTTTTCCAGGTGTGGGTTGGGAGCAGCAGCGGCCTGCCGCCCCTGGAATCGCTTCCTAGCGACCTGCCATCATGGGACTTTGCCCAGCCTGCTTTGTGGAGGTCGTCCCATTCGGTTCCTGACACCGCCTTTTCCCTTTCTCTAAAAAAGTCGTTCCCAGCCCTTGAAAACCTGGGCCCAGCACACTCCGGCAACGCTCTCTTCTGCCCAGCCCCACCAGGATATCTGAGGCAGGGCTGGACTGCCCCAGAGGGCAGCCGGGCCTTCACCCAGTGGCCCGTCGGTTAGCCTGGCCTCCTGGAGAGGGTTTTCTGTGGCGCTGCGTCCGAGACCCCTCTTGGGGGAGATGCCCGCAGAATGGTTCCCGCCCAGTATGCCCAGCTCCTCCTGGAGTGACAGGCTGGGAGGCTTTCCCAGCTCAGAGACCCCGGCTGGGGGTAGCAAGGGAGCCCCACAGGAGTCTCCCCGCAGCCTCCAGGATCTTTCTGGGCTCCTGTCTTTTTTGTCCCCCTTTAACAGATGGCACCCCTGTGTGTCTGTCCTCGCCTGTGTGATTTTGGAGGCTGGTGCTCTCCCGGGAACTAAGCCGCTGGCTTTTGTGCTTCCCCTCTCTGGCATCACCTCCCCTAAGGCTGGGGTTCCCAAGGGGCTTGGCCACCCCTTCCCCCACTCTAGGAGTCACTCCTCCTCCAGAGGAGACTGGTACAACTCCAACTGGGTCAGCCCGCGCGGCCCTCTTCCCTTCCCACTCAGACGGGTCCTGCTTTCATTTCTGGCTAATGAATTAGACTTTTGTGTTTTTGAGGTTTATTAGCAGGTCTGCTCAGGAACTAGGCTAACCAGTAGCTTTCTATCGGGTCGCCCCAGTCTATGGCTTTGGGGCTATAAGCAGGTGTAGACCCCCTCAGGTCCCGGTGGTGTGCCCTTTTAGCCCCTGCTGGCTCCGTGGGGGGAACAGGAGTGATGATAAAAGTTTTCATTCTAACACTTGAGGCTTTGTGTGTTTTGTCTTTGGTCTGTGTCATAACACTGACAACACTGTCCCTCGGTGTACAAGCCCACTCCTGCCTGGCCCTCCGACACGTTCTCACAGACCCGCTGGCCCCACCACCGGCCCCATAGCCAGAACGTCCTGGCGGTGACCCAGCAGGTCACCACCTTCTGGCTTTCATGCTTGGAGCTGGCCAGGTGTGCCTGGGCTTGGCTAAAAGCAAGGCTGTCTCCTGTGCACGGTGTGTGTTCTGACAGCAGAGGCGAAGGGACGGCTCTCTGGGTTAGTTCCGTGGGCCCCTGGCAGAGCTGGGCATAGGCCATACCTCTCAGCCCCTCCTGCTGGACAGAGGATAAAGGGGGCCCCTTAGAGACTGGTGCCACAGCGTGAGTGGAAAGGCCATTCAAGTGTGGGGGGCACGGAGCCTCAGGCTTAGCAGCCACACAGAAGTTTCCTCATGTGGCCCAGATGTCCCCGTCGCTGGGGAATCGGGGGCGGGGGGGGAGGCAGGACATTTCTGCCGTGCGGTGTTCGGCCTGAAGCTGAGAATCCACAGCAGCTCAGGCCTCTCCTATCGCTCCCCAGTGGCCCCGCTTCCCAGGGCCTAGTTGGGTGGTTTGGGCTGGGGTGATAGCTCATTAGAGGAGAAATGAATTGAGGTGGGGATAAGGGAGATGATACCCTTGAGAAGCGGGTAGGCAGCAGCCCGTGGCGCCGGGGCCTCTGCATTCCAGACTTTTCCAGGGCTGTGGAAAATACCCACCCCCCCACCCCCCTGTGAGGCTGCCAGATTTCTGAGGCCCCTGAGGGTGGGGAGCGCACTTGCGTCCTTGGTGCCATCTGGGCCTCATTCCTAAGCAGCTCAACCTGGGGAAGAAGAGCTTCAGGAAGTCCGATGGGGAGAGACTGGCGGGGAGGAAAGGAAGCGTGACTGGGCAGGGGTGCGTGTGATGACCAGAGGTGGCCGAGCTCGGGGGCCAGCGGGGCCTGCATGGGGCTGGGACGGGCAGTGAGCTTCCTGGCCCAAGAAGTCTGCGCGAGCCCAGGGCCGTGGGCAGAGCGGCAGTGCCGCTGGCCTGCTCCCTGGTCTCGGGTCCCTCTGCCGCCTGCTCTCCAGGACAGGAAACGCCTTTCTCCTGAGTGGCCTCGGCATTGTTTCTAGGTGTCCCTTTGAGATCTGTCTCTCCCCTCAGCCACTCTTCTCTGTCCCTTCTCTCCTGGCTCGTTATATTCTGTGATGTCTGAACTCCTGGCAGTCTTGGACTGGAACCTGTACGCTGTCCCAGTTCCCCCAGAAAACCTCCGGGACTCTCGCCACCAGAGGTCAACTCTGGCACAGAGGCCAACCGTCACTTGAGTGGGAAAGCTTTTGTCATATTGGTGTCGTCCCTCCCACCCCAGCAACGGCTTTACATTCCTAATTCTGTTTGTTCAGACGAAAGTTAGCTCTCATTCCTTAAGAGATAATCAGTGGAGGACCGTGTGGGGGAGTTAGCCTGGCCTGGAATTTTAATTTTGTCCAGCTAATCCCCCCAATGGATAATCCACTTGTGGATAACTGAGGTTTGGCTGTCCATTATCTTTAGGCAGCAAAGTATGACGGGCAAAACTCTAAAGGGCAGGTCCCCCGAGGAGGTTGGCAAGAGAAACAAGGAGGCTCTTTCAGGGCCCTCTCGTGGCGCCCTCTCCCAGGGAGAGGGCAGCGAAGACGAATCCTGAATGTGTGCTTTCAGCCCGTTGTCTTACACCTGGTCGGCGTTTGGGTCCTCTGGGTTCTGAGGCGCCGACCTGCGGATGGTGGGTGGAGGTGTGGTCGTCAGAGCCCTGGGCAGCGGGGGCTGGCTCCCAGGGGTGCACCTTTGTCTGACTTTCAGGCTGGTGGTCTGGGGCAGGAAGCTTTCCTGCCCCCTGCTGGGGCCTGTGACTGGGTCATGAGGTTCCTGCCCCAGGTAGGACCCACCTGTAGCCGTGAAACTAAGCGCCCAGGATGCCTTCCAGGCGTCCTGGCTTCCAAGTACGTGTAAACAAAGCAGCACCCTTTACTCACTGCCTCTGCTGGGTCTGGAGGTGGTGAGAACATAGGCTCGGGGAAAGCGTCGTACTCCAGCCCCCCCTCCCCCGCCCCCATCCTCGTAAGGCCTCCACCTGCTTAGTTGTTTTGGAAAAATCACTTTCTAAACTTAACTTCACTTGTCAAACGAATAAACGACGGAACACGATGGAGGCAGAGTTTCATCGGTATAAAGTGCTCTGTTCAAATTCAGACATTTATTCCAAAGGTAGTGGCCGAGGGGCGCGAGGCCTGCCCTGACGCACACGCCCTCTGGGCCGGGCAGCGGCAGCGGCTCTTCCTCCCAGCACCGCACGTGTTCGTCTCCCACTTTGCTCACACAGTCAGGAGGTACATTTTCGCGTGGTCTTACCCGGAGGTCTCGGGCTGTGCTTCGGTTAGGTAGAGGTGGCTGGAGCAGCCCTGCTCGGGCGAGGCGCCAGCGGGCTCACTTCCGGTGTGCACGCACTTCGAGGTGGATGTTGCTTTCTCTCTGTGGTCCTAGAACAGCAAACACACGTAGAGAACAAAAGGGAACCGAGCTTGACCGGCCCCCCTGAAACACCTCCATGGGGCCAAAATCACTCGAAAGCCACCAGCGTCAGCTCCCAGTGCTCTTCTGGGAGCTCCGAGGCTGGGCGCCGTGGGGAATGGGGAGAGCAGCGGCCGGGCCTGGGGCCTCAGGCTCAGGAGACGCGGGGGACTGGGGCTGCCTTCAGCTCCCGAGGCATCTGGCTGTGAGCTGGCGCTCACACCACGGCCTCCTGCGGCGGCACTCGGAGGGCGATACCGCGGCCTGTGTCGGGCTGTAAGGGTGGATGACCGGAGGGCAGAGCCTCCGTGAGGCCAGACACGGTGCCTGGCAGGACACGGGTGCGGCCAGGGCAGGGCAGAGCCTTTCTCCCTGCTGCCAGCACTCCCCCAGCTCGACCTTCCACAGAGTGTTCCTGAAGCCTCCGACCCCTTTCCTCTCTGGTAACTCGCATCAGCAGACTTGACACATCACTTTGCAGCCGCGTTCTCAGTGCAAGCGCGTGAGGATGTTAGGAAGAGGGGTTTTTGTGTCTTGTCCTGCCTTTCCATCTCCCTGTGGGTAGGCCCTAATGCCACTCTAAACTGAATTCTTTGTATATCCAGCGCAACCAGGGGAAACCCAGGGTGGAGAACATGAAGACCGACATGTTTGCATGCCAGGAACTCACCTGTAAATTCACTAATTGCAACTACACTTAAAATTTCCTAGACTCGGCTCCTAATGTTTAAGGATGGCTGTTCTGTAGAGGAGATAGGACTGTGTAGGTGCGGGGGGTGTCGTGCTGACCACTTGTAACCAGCTCGGGCGTCTGGCGAGGAGGCATTCTGGGAACTGAGAGCAACTCCTTGGCATTCTGAGGAAAAACTGGAGCCACGTTATGAAGCTCTCAGGAAACGTCAGCACAGGAGTCCATGTGTTGGCCGGAAAGGGTGTTTGCTTCACCACGTGCTTGCTGGGGAATCGGGTGTGGGATCCCTGTCTCCACCTCACCCCATCTTCCTTTCTGCCCTCAGACCTGCAATGCTTCTTTTGCCACCCGAGACCGCCTGCGCTCTCACCTGGCCTGTCATGAAGACAAGGTGCCCTGCCAGGTGTGCGGGAAGTACCTGCGGGCGGCGTACATGGCAGACCACCTGAAGAAGCACAGCGAGGGGCCCAGCAACTTCTGCAGTATCTGTAACCGAGGTAATCTCCCTGCTGTTTCCTCACTTCCAGAGGATGGGCCTGAGCTCTGTGGGAGGCCTGGGGGTGCCTGGCCCACCCCACCTCAGACGCCACTATTCCCACACGGCTGGTCCTTCCTTCCCACCGGACAGTAAACACCTTCATTGCCTAGCTAGCTGTTCGCCACCCCTTCCTTACCGAGTTTTTGGGGTCCTTGGAATGGAAGCTTCCAGCTGTTGTTCCCTGCTTGGGCCCATAATACAGACAACTGCTGCTCATGGATTTCGTAGACATCATGGCACCACTGAAGTTGGCGGGGGAGTCATTAGGAACCCCAGGAAATGGGGTCAAAAGGGGTCCTTGTTTGAGAGCTTTTGCTGGCTGATTCCCTGGCAGCTGGAAATCGACAAAGGTGGAAACTTCCTAGCACAGGTGGTCAGAAAAGAGCCCAAACCTGGGTCAGTTGTGGCCTTGAGGACAGAGGAGAGTGCGAGGTGCTGAGCAGCAGGGCGGTGTGTTGGCGGCCTGGGCGGCGCCTGGCCCGGAGGCCCGGTGTTGCGTTGGGTGAGGGCAGGCTTGTCCCTGAGCTTCTGCCAGGGCTTGTTGGCTGTTGGAAGGGCTGGAGGCTCGTGTTTTGCAAGCGCAGTCAGTGGAGGGGGCGTGCGTGTGCCGTGTGTGTGCGGAGGAGGTCTGGCAGCCGTCCGGGGGCCTGGGGGTGCTTCTGCACGGTGCGCTTGCTCGGGCTAGGTGTGGCCGTGCCTGGGAGTCCTGTCTCCTGTCCCAGTGCTTGTCCCAGTGCTTCTGGAGGTTTTCCTGTGACTCGGTGGGTGAAGTACTGAACCAGAAGTCAGGGCACCCAGCGTTCAGTCCTAGCCCCTCCTGCTTTATGCTGCGTGACCGCGAGTGCTCCCTTCCTCCTCTAAGCCTCAGTTTCTTCATCTCTTAAATGGGGTTAAGAACACCCCCTCGCTCACCTCACGGGGTTGTTGTGAGGATCATGGGAAACAAGGTGGGTGAAAGTGCTCTGAACCCCACCAGGAACTGCCCCACAAGGAGGTAGCCCCGACACTTTCTAACAGCGTCAGGAGAGACCCGGATCGCCGAGGCTCTGGTCTGGTGCAGGCACAACACCCCTGCAGTCCTTGGCCGGACTCTGGGCGCCTGTGCTGTCTCCACGTGCTCGAGGTCCCCGGTGGAAGGAGACCGCTGAGCGCGCGTGTTCTTGGCGCACTGGAACTGGGCCCTTCCTGGGACTGCGTGCCTGGGGGTTGCCTCGAAGGCAGCTGGGGCTTGATGTGTGACCATCGGGAAGCCTGCTCTGGAAATGGGAGGTGTTAGTGAAAGCTGCCTGAGCTGTCCGTCCTGATTTCTGACGTGTCAGGAGTCCCTTTCTGGCAGGAGCCTCCCTGGGCAGCCAGCGGTGGGGCTGGGCACGCAGGAGGCTGCAGGCCACGGATGACCACCTTGGTTGTGGCTGTCCTGGCTCTCGGGAGGATGGTTTCCTGTCTTGTTCCATCCTGACCTGGCTTCCTGACAGTATCCCCAGGTAACGCTAAACCTCCTGCAACATGTGTTTTGCCAGTTCTCAAAGTTGAATTTCTCAGCCTGAGAACTGGGGTCTGAGCCCAGAGGCAGGAAACCAGCAGTGTGGGGAAGGATCCTGGTGAGGAGATTCAGCCTCGCCCGATGCAGTGAGACAAGAACTGGACAGAGGACGAGACGCAGGGTGGGGGCCCAGCTCAGGGAGAGAGAAGAGCCGGGAGCAGCAAGAATCCGCAGGGGATGCTGACGCGCTGTGAAGACAGCCGATGCGACAAAGCCAACAGCTACTGCTCATCAGCATTTACTTTCCTGGGCTGGGAGAGAGGACGCAGGTGACTGCATGTTTCATGACTGGGGGAGGGCAAACCGGGGCCCACCTTTCCCAGGAAAACCAAGACCAGGCCTGAATAAACTACTTTGGGGACCAGAGTCAGGTGGAAGTCTCGTTCCTCCAGGAAGACATGCGCGCTCTGTCCAGCCGCCCTGGGGACTCAGAAGGAGAGGAAACGAGTTCAGTCTTCGTCAAGAGAGGGAGCAGGGGGCCTCCCTGGTGGCGCAGCGGGTTAAGCAACACACTATGAAGCAAACCGCAGTCACTGCAGCATGAGTTCGATCCCTGCTGCTGGCCAGGGAGGGGACCCACATGGCGCGGCAGACCTCTCCTGCTGTGCCTGCTGCTCCCCTCAGCAGTGTGTTTCTGTGAATCTGCCTGTTCTGCATCCTGCTCTGTCTGGTGGATTCTCTCACCACCCCCACACCTCTGGCCTGTACCCCAGTGCTTGTATGCATAAATAAATAAATCTTTTAAAAAAAAAAAAAAAAGAGAGGGAGCAGGATCCTACCTCCGGACTCTTTTCTTGAGCAGAGCCGGGGAGAGATTCCCCATGCTCCTGCCCAACGAAAAGAGGAAGGCAGTTCTTCTAGGAAGAGTTCGGACACCAGAGACACTTGAGACATCAGAACTAAAATCCAGAGACCTCGGTGTCATCTTTTGCCCTGCCCGCCACCACGGCTGTGAACCTCTGCGAGGGTTCGAGCAAAGCTTTAAGCAAAGGCGAAGTGTCAGCCACAACAGTTGAGGACGGATCAGGTCAACTTCCAAGCTTCTGAGATCCTTCAGTCCCAACAGCTCTTAAATAAGCAACCTAATTACCTACAGGGACTCCTGGCCGTGAAGAATGAAAAGAGGGGAGACGGCCTGGCTGCCCTCGCCCCACGCGGGCTGAAATGCACGTTTATGAAACAGATCGCCTAGTTTCTGTCTTAGTGACATATCAGGATGTGGGTCACACCGTCTCCAGAGGAAAAGACTTTTCCGTGAAGGAGCGTCACGGCTGGCAAAGCACGTCCTTTCGTCTTCAAGCTGAGGAAATGAGTTGAACAGTGAACAGACGAGAAGGACCTTCCTTTCTTCTTAAATCTCTGGAGCAGGGCCTTGGCGTATGTGCACAGACTTACTGACAGCAGGAAGAGGGGTGGCCTGTTGGGAACCTGCCTTTGACAGAGTCTGTACTTGGACTCCAAGGTCGCTGCTGAGAAGGTGGAGGAAGGCTCCTCTCCAGTCAGCCGTGACGCACGTCACCGAGGACACGCGTGGACGCGGACGGTCTGCCGCTGCCCTGGACTGAGCCGACACGAATCTGCTGAGCGCCCCCTTCAACACAGTTCAGTTGGGCGTGGCCCTGCCAAGGTTTGGATGGGGAGAAAGCAGTCCCCGATTCTTGCAGCTGTGGAACCTGTGAAAGTTCTCCTGCAGTACAGCTGCCGTTCCAGGCAAGAAAACGTGACTCTTGGTAATAGGTCCTTCATCTCTGGAGTGTGAGGAGGGGTGGTCTGTGGATATGGTGGAATCACACGCATGCTCAGTGCCTCCATGACTCCTGGATCAAGCTACCGCTTTCATTCTTGGTTACTCAGTGGTGGCCACGCAGATGAGTTTAGAATCCCAGCTAAATATGCCTGGCTTCAAAGATACGTTCTTCTCAGAAACTCGGCTTCTGCTTCATCCCAACACTTGGCTGCCGAGCGGCTCTGTGTTTAAATTCTGGGCTTCAAGTGGCAGCTGTGGCTCCACTCCTACCACCCGCCATGTGGTTTCGCTATAGATAGTACAGTCTGCAGCTGGGGGAAAGTCGAGAGGACCCAGCCATGTGTTTCTTAGATTTTCAGGAAAACGCAGCAAGTTATCACTGAGCATCTGCTGTGTTCCCCCGGTACAGCTCTTCCCACAGGAGTAAACGTGGTCATAGCTCCGTCTTCCTTCCCTCCTCTTCCGTCGTGCCCAGCACACCCTGCTATGCCACGGAGAGGGCTTCCTTACCAGCCCCGCGAGTAAGGGTGAAGAGCCCCTTCTGAAGCAGCTTCCTGTCACCGGGAAGTCCTGACCCCTCCAGCTGGTTGCCGGGGCACGTGCCAACCCAAGAGGCAGGGCTCAGGTCCTTTTTCCCATTGGCCCCGTCTCTTCGTTGCTGACCGCAGCCTTCCCCTCAGGAATGTCCACAGGGGACCCTCTTAAGCCAGTCTGACTTCCAGCGATTGGCCTCAGGCAGGTGACTCAGTTACAGTCAGGACAACTCGCTCTCCGGCAGGGCAAGATGTCATCATTTGGTCTGGGCCGGTCTTTGGGGAGCTGTGTCAGGAAAGGACGGAATATTTAATGCAGCCCCACACTCTTCCCAGACTCACAGCTCAGCCCCCATCCACCAGTGGCTTCCAGTCAGACCCACTAGCATGGCGGGGAGATGCATGAGTGAGAGTGGTGACAGTGACACCAACTCCAGGAGGCCGAGGGTCGTCCCAGGGCCAGGGCCACGCCACAGGGCCAACAGTGGAGGGCCGAGTTCTGGGGGCATGTGGTCCGGGGTGCAGATCAGGCTCTGCGCTTCAGTAGCCTCATGCGGCCGTAAGTTACTCGGCCGCACCAGACCTCTGTTCTTCCTGTGCAACATGGGTGTGATAGTGTTCCCAGCCTAGGCTGCTTGGGGAAACCACACAGAAAAGTGCGTGCAGGGCGCTGGGCCCTGGCGCCACCGCGCCACGTGATACAGTCTCAGCAGCAATTCGGAGAGCCGTGCGGACTCAGACTTCTAAGCAAGTGCCTTGCAGACATTCCGCAGTACCTTCAGCCTCTGACCTGTTGGTAGCAGACCCCATGAGAATACCTGAAAATGTGTCAGGCAGCTCTAGAGTGGATTAAAAAGAAACCGTCAAGGCCCTCGCACCCCAAGTGGGCCTTACACTAAAGAACTCCGCTTCCTGCCAAAGGTACTTTTGGACTTTCGACCACGTGGGCTTCAGTGGCACAGCTCCTTCCTGTGAAACCCAAGTCAGAATCCTTTGCCTGGCTCCTGGGACTTCCGGCTGGTGTGGAAGTCGGTCTCAGATGCGCTCTCCTCAGCCTCAGCGACCTCGTGGCTTCCAGCGGCCGGAGCCGCTCCAAGATGGCCAGATCGCCCCTCCCCTCAAATAAAAACAAGAAAAGATTAGCTCTGTTTCAAGTGAACCCAACGGCTGCGCCAAGAACATCACCGCGAATCAGAGATCGCCGTGTTCGTTAACGTAACTTCCTGTTTTCGTTGTTCTTCAAAAGGTCTAAATAGCTGCTAGGTCCAGTTATTTTGAAGGTGACGGTGTTAGGGACACAGACGAAGGGCACTCCTGCAGGCATCCCCGCGGGGTTTCGTCTTGCCTCCGTCTGGTTCGTTGTCCAGTTTCCCTTTTACAGGTGCTGAGCAGGCACTGCTGGCTCAGGGCCTGTGGCTGCCCTGGAGTCCCACACACTTTTCTGACTCCCCTTCCAGCTGTGGTCCCGGCATCTGACCAGGACTGGGAGACATCCTCAAGTACTGTTACTCCAGTGCCGAGCGAGCGAGTTGGCGTTTGGCCTCTGGCACGGGCAGGAACAGGATCTCAGAGCACCCCTGCAGGCGCCGCAGCCCCGCGGAGAGGGCCCTGCAGAGAAGCCAAGGACAGTCCGGCCCTCCATCCTGAGTTGGCGGCTCCTCTGGCCGCGGCCCTTTTTCAGCCCAGGAGGGGGCCCGTCTAGGTGCAGCTGACCTGGGGATGCTAGCCAGAGCGGCCAGAGCGAGGTGTGGGGGAAGCAGAGAGGTGTCTTTGCTGGCTGCGGGATCTCATCTCCTTTTGTCTTGTTTAGGTTTCTCCTCTGCCTCCTACTTAAAGGTCCATGTTAAAACCCACCACGGTGTTCCCCTTCCCCAGGTCTCCAGGCACCAGGAGCCCATCCCGAATGGGGGAGCAGCGTTCCACTGCGCCAGGACCTATGGCAACAAAGGCAAGCGACCCCTTGCTCTGCACTTTGCTTCTCTGCGCAGACTGTGTCGTGGGGGCGCTAGGCCGGGCGTGGGGAGGCGAGAAGGCTGCCGGCTTGCTGGCCGCCTTGAGGAGGCGAGGAGATCTGAGTGGCAGTGGCCTCCAGGACGAAAGTCACAGTGGGTATCTCTCTAGGGCAGTGAGCGAGGCTTTAGGGCACTGCCGAGATCCAGCCCCGCCTCCTCTCCCCAGCCCTCCTCCCTTGCTCCTGGCCGGCCCCCACAGTCTGGAGTCCTGCAGGGGTGCCCGGTCCCCAGCAGGAAGAGGAGCCCTGCATGATGAGTCACTCGGGGCCTGTCCTTTGCCTGTGGCTGTCTGGAGAGCTGCAGCTGAATGCTGCCCCCCACCTTGACCTTGAGGGCAGAGGGAGCCCAGGGCTGCTCCCCTCCAAGGGGTGACTGGTTGCTGTGAGCCTCTGGCTGCATCTGTGAGGGGCGTGGTGATCAGTGAGCGAGCTGCCTCTGATGTGGAGTTGGTTTGCACAGAGCTCCCTAGGTCCCACTTCACTTGTTGATTCAGGTTGTTCTGTGGCATTTCAAGTGGTTGTTGTCTTGGGGACGGCTCCAGGGGCTTGGCAGATGGCAGAGATGGCATGCTCCACGCTCCCATCACAAACCTCCCTTCCCCGGCATGGCGCTGAACCTGGGCAGGAAGCGGCCTCTCTGGTGGAGGACTCCAGTGTGGCCCAGGCCAGGGAGAGCAGTGGGGTTGTCCGGAGGCCCGGCTTGCCCTGGACCCGGCGGGGACAGCCAGCTGACTGAGTTCTTCAGAGTTGCTTTACTCTCTGTGCTTTGGCTGCTCGGCCCTGGAAGAGTTTGGGCAGAGAGAAGGCGGTCAGGTTTGAAGCGTAAGGAGAAGGATTGGTTTCGGTGCGTCAGCCATGGATGGGGTCTGCCCAACGTGAAGCCGTCAGGGCCACGGTTCTGCCTTGCTAGGGCGCAGCTAGTTGGTGCAGAGCGAGGTCCTTGACGTACCTGCTTGGTGTCATCAGAACAGCCGTTTCACCCCCAACGGCAGCCAAGAGAGCCAAGGAGTTGGGAGTCTGAGTTGTTCTGGGCAGAAGCAGTGGAGGTTCCCTCTCCTTGCCGCAGGCTGAGATGGTGGTGAGCAAACACGTGCACCTGCATGAAGCGTCGTGGCGAGGTAGGCCGGCAGTCCCAGGCCCTGCTGAGGGGCTCCCCCAAAGGCACTCCAGGCTCCCAGACTGACCAGCCGAATCTCCGTGGGCAGTGGTGGCCATCAGCTGCCCTCCACCGGCCTGTGAGCTGGCCCCGCCCCACCCCTCCAGGAGGGGCACCCTCCAGAGCCTGGCCTCACCTCTCCTCTGTGTTTTATTTTCTCCTAGAAGGCCAGAAATGCTCACATCAGGATCCGATTGAGAGCTCTGACTCCTATGGTGACCTCTCGGACGCCAGCGACCTGAAGACGCCCGAGAAGCAGAGCACCAATGGCTCCTTCTCCTGCGATATGGCGGTCCCCAAAAACAAGATGGAGTCTGACGGGGAGAAGAAGTACCCCTGCCCCGAGTGTGGGAGCTTCTTCCGCTCTAAGTCCTACTTGAACAAACACATCCAGAAGGTGCATGTCCGGGCCCTCGGGGGCCCCCTGGGGGACCTGGGCCCTGCCCTCGGCTCACCTTTCTCTCCCCAGCAGAACATGTCTCTCCTCGAGTCCTTCGGGTTTCAGATTGTTCAGTCGGCGTTTGCATCGTCGTTAGTAGATCCTGAGGTTGACCAGCAGCCCATGGGGCCTGAGGGGAAGTGAGGCAGATGCTGGGTCCCCACGGAAACGACCATTGGGGACTGCTGAGAAATGCTGTGAACGCGGAGGGAAGTAATGTCTTTGGGTTCTGTAGCTGAGAGGTTTTTATTCGTTTTTAACTCCCCCCCCACCCAACGTTATCACCCCACTCCCTCTCCACCACCCATCTGCACCCCTCCACCCCCAGTGGTCTTTAGAAATAGATTCTCATCTGATACTCTGCAGAAATATCTCCAAGACCCGGTATGGGACAAGGGCAGAAAACACTACATAGGCCCCTGAGGCCACACCAGTCTGATTTTTTTCTAAAGGGCGGAAGCTGGAATTCCTGGTGCTCAATTCTTAGTGACCCTAATCCCAAACCAGTGCCTGACGGCACCCTGGGGCCTCAGTGACTCTGGTCCCCTCCAGTCCCCAATTCCTTGTTTCCCCCTTCTCGTAGCCCTCCAAAGAAACCGCAGTAGGGTTTCTACCCACTTACACAATGCGGATGCCCAACTGTTGTTAAGGAAGCTGGAAGCCCACAGCTTCCGTGGACCATGGGGGCGTGTCCTCTGAGAGCCGCCTGAGTTTGACCCTTGACCTAGAGGGCCCTAGACCTTCCTGCGCCCTGCTATAAGGCTGGCATTTTGCTACAGGGCAAACTCAGCTATTGAGGGCACCCCCCGCCTCAGATTCCAGTTCTTATGTGATTTTAACCATTCAACTTGCTGTTGGGTTTTAATTCTCTGATTATTATTATTATTATTGTTATTATTTTTTAGGACCAGTTGTAGTGAATTGCTACTGAAAGCTATCCCAGGTGATACAGAGCTCTTTGTAAACCGCAGTCACACGTTAGGGTTAGTATCAAACTTTGTTTAGATGTACCATAATTAACTTGGCTAGTTGATTGTTTGAAGTCTATGGAAGAAATAGTTTTATGCAGAATTCTAAAAATGCCAGTCTGGTCAGGGAGGTAGGGGGCTTCAGTGCTGTTGGGAGCCAGGAAGGTGTAGGGGAGCAGGAGGTGGAGACATTGTGTGCCTCAGCTGTGTCACCTGGAACCGAGCCCAGGCTGGCCTCATGATGTGAATTGATCTGATCAGACTGTATTAAAAACGTTAGTACATTACTCTACCTGCTCCCCTGAGTCCAGTTTTTGAGCTGTGGGGGTCTCTGGGACCTAGAGAACGGGCAGTCTCCGCCCTGCGCCCTGGGTGGCAGCAGGAGCCCAGGAGACCTCCCTTTCTCTTCACCACACCAGTTCCACTGGGATCGACGGACTCTTCCCACCGAGGACTCAGCTGCCCGCGTTCCCCCGTTTATCACACATGCTCACTCCTGGTCGCCGCTGCTTTATGCCAGGCCGGGCGCAGGTCCAGGCCTGAGCCTGGGGACACGGCGGCAAACAGAGCACCTTTGTGGAGGGAGACGGTAAACAAGTAAGCAGATGTACTGATCTCAGGGGTCGGTGGTCCACGGAAGACAGCTGGGCAGGGGCTGGGCAGTGACAGCGACAGCAGAGGACTAGTGAAGATGGGCCAGGCCCTGCGAGGCGGCGGTTAGGACTCTGGGAGACGCGACCTGGAGTTTCAGAGCATTCGCCGGCTAGCACCTAAGAAGGGACGTGGCCAAGGAGAAAGCCCTCACGGCCGAGGAGTTCTTAACAACTCAGCAGCTTGACTCTCCCTCGCCCCATGTTACCACCAACGGGTGCGTAAAAGGCTGTTGCTCCCGGAGTGGTGACGGTATGACGAGAACGAGGCGTGAGAATAAAAGCCAACAAGAGGCAAGACGTGAACACAACGGCGAGCTGCTGGGCGCAAGCGCTGCAGCGAGAGGGCAGGGAGACTCACGGCATCTTGAGAAATCTCAGGGAAGAGGGAAACCCTAAACGAATACAAACAGCATTTAACCTCCAAACAAGAATAAAGAAAAAAACGATCATAGAAAAATAAACATGGACCGGGAGGAACAAAGAGCACAAAATGATTTAGAGTCACATTAATAGCAGTAATTACACTGCATTCTGGTTTCAAAGCAAAGAACTGAGCTGGATTAAAGAAAAAAAAAAAAAATCCCCTAAGCCGTTTACAGGAAATCTTAGGTAAGATGCTGGGCTCTGTGGATTGTGTGGGGTGGAGACTTGAGCTGTTTGGTGCAACAGCAGAGGAAACGGTGACCTTACAATGCTGAGGCCCTTGGACGTGTGGCCTTGTGACCGCCATAGAGTTTGCCAGAAGGGTATTAAAACAGAGACCCTGGCCTAGGACCAAGTACTTGAGACAGTCTCATTCTGCCTCCCCCGCTCCCTTACCGAAACCCTTGGCCAGGCCCACAGACAGGGCGGGAAGGCTCCGGAGCGGTGGCTGTCACGTGGAAGGGGAGCAGGGGCACCAGCAGCAGGCTGCCTCTTCCAAAGTGCTCTCGCCCGAGGCCTGAGCAGAAGTGGAGGTTCCCCTGCCTGCCCCTCCGCTGCCACAGCTCCTCTGTATGCCACGCCCTTCAGGCCACAGGGAGGAGAGGTGGAGCGCCTTCTCTTACATGGTCAGCCAGGAAAACCTGAACCTTAGCTGTCCAGCTCCACCGTCTGTTCTTTGCCGACTCTGAGCCTCAGGTTCCTTGTCAGAAAGATGGGATTTAACATTTCGTGAGCTGACATTTTCTGTGCCTGGTCCTCAGCACAACCTTTGATGCTGGCTCTGTTACTGCCCCTTCCTATAGCTGAACAAACAGGCTCAGCAGAGAGGTGGAGGCACCACCCCCGCCCCCCAGATCACAGGTAAATGGGAATGCCAGGGCTCACACTCAGGTTTGTCTTCTGATTCTAGAGCCTTCCTTCCAAAGCCCCAGTGACAGTGCCTTTGCACACACGTAAGTGTCCAAGAGCATGCTTGGCACAGAGGCCAACAGAACAACAGAAGAGAGCCGCAGAGGGAGTCAGGGTCAGTGCCAGAGGGATGCCCGGGGCCCTGTGTGGGGGTGCGTTTCATGCTTACACTCACCCCCTAGGGTGATTCGTGCCTTGGCCCCAACATGAGGGTGTCCCAGCATCAGCAGCACCCTGGTAGACTTGCTCCAGCCATCGTTGTCACGCCAGGGAGACAGTTCAGCAACTGCCTGAGGACCAGCCTGGCTGTGACTGGTGCCGTGCTCACCTCCCTGCGCAGTGCTTACCCGTGACTGCTCCTGGCAGAGCTAAGGGAGGCCTTGGGGTGCCAAAGGGACCCCAGTGCATGTGGCTACAGGATAATCTGCCCACTGAAAGCCGGCAGTGGGTCGGACCTGGGGGCCTCATAGGTCTCGATACACTTTCTGGGCCCTCCCTGGTAGCACAAGGGGTTTAAGTTGCAGCACTGTGACGCTATGGGCAGCCACTGCAGCACGTGTTTGATCTCCGGCCAGGGAGGAGACCCACGTGGCACAGCAGACCTCGCCTGTCTCCCCGCTGCTCCCCTCAGCAGCATATTTCACTCAGTCCACCTCCTCTACTCCCCACTCTGTCTCTGGTGAAGCTTCTCACTTCCTGTACCCCAGGTCTACATAAAAAATAAAATCTTTTAAAAAATATATACGATCTATAATTTTGGCAAATCTCCAAGCTTCGGCTTCCTTACGTGTAAAGTGGAGACGAGAGGACTGACTGGGGATGTTGTATGTCAGGTGCCTGGGCCCATGGGTGGGAGTGAACTTTAGCCCCTTTTACGGCCCTTCCTATTCCTACTTTTTCCCTTCGTGGCTTAGGGGACCCCCAAAATTCAAGCATAGTCTCTACTTGCGCTTTTACCGTTCATGTGTCAGGACTTTATGCCCACCCCGCTCCTAACCACAAGTCATAACAGTGACACATGTGTACCAAGTCCAGGGCCCTTCTCAACACTTCATTTTAATTGCTTGCCTTCAAATCACCCAAAGAGGTAGGTACCAGTTTTACAATTAAGCAACTTGCTCCACACACACATCTGGAAGCAGAACAATGAGGACGAGAGCCTAGCCGCCTAGGCCCACAGTGTTTCCGCACTGCCTCTCTGCCCGGGGGCATGCCACGGCTGCCCCCAACCGCCCTCTCCAGCCACAGCTGCCATCTTCGCCCCTCCCAGCTTCAGTCAGCTCCTGCCTTTCCCCAGGCACCCTCCACCTGGAAGGCGCTCCCCAGCTCTGTGCGTCTCACTCCGACCCTCTTCGCAGCCTCCTTGGCCACAGCTCTCTGGCCCTCGGCTGCCCTGGGACTGCGTCACTGTGCCTGGTGCCATGTGGCCCCAGGAGAGCCAGTCTGGTGCAGACCCCAGTGCACCCCTTTCGAACCTTTGGCAGCTGTGTTCTCCTTTCTTCAAGTGCAAAACTGGGGTAACAGTTCTTACTCCTGTGGCTGCTGTGAGGACGACAAGGCCCGAGACCTGGATGGCACATCAGGAAACCCTCAAGTCCCTTTCACCTCACCCGCGCCCTCCTCCAGTAGACGACATCTCCCTGCGAACAAGAGTGAACACGAGCAGGGAGAGGCTGCCTTCTGTGAGGAGCCAGAGGGGACACCCCTCCAGCCCTGTGAGCCCCGTGGTCGCCAGACGCCTTAGCGCTGCCATCGGCAAGCGTGGCTGGGCGCAGACGTGCACACGTGATGGCGGGGCTGTGTTCTGAGAAAGCATCACCATGAACACTGAAACCTGAACTGCAGGCTTTTAAAAAAGATTTATTTTTACTTATGCATAGAAGAACTGGGGTTCAGGCCAGAGGTGGGGGCGGGGGTGAGAGGATTCACCCCAGACAGAGCAGGAAGCAGAATAGGTGGATCGACTGAAACACACTGCTGAGGGGAGCAGCGGGCGAGGCAGGAGAGGTTGCAGCACCATGTGGGATAATTTGATAGCACTGAGACTTTAATCCCTGTGCCTCCAGGGAGGCCCTCATACAGTTGTTTTTTTATTTTTTTACAAAATATTCTTTTGAGGGCCTCCCTGGTGGCACAAGGGGTTAAGCAATGCACTATGAAGCATCTGCAGCCACTGCAGCGCTAGTTCGATCCCCGGTCAGGAGGGGACCCCCATGGCACAGCAGACCTCTCCTGCCTCGCCCGCTGCTCCCCCCAGCAGTGTGTTTCAGTCAGTCTGGCTGTTCTGCTCCCCATTCTGTCTCTGGTGAGTCCTCTCACCTCCTGCTTCTCTGGCCTGTACCCCAGTTCTTGTATGCATAAATAAATAAAATCTTAAAATTTTTTTTTAAAAATATTCTTTTGACTTTTTTCCTACCTCTCTCAGCTTATGGGCTAAACATAAGCAGGCAGCAGGCTGGACTTGGCCCCCAGGCATCTGCAGCCACTGCACAGACCGGTTCTCTTCCTGCTTCTCCAGGCTCTCCCCAGACTGGGGTCCAGCCAAGCACGGGCTCACAGTCCTTGTGAGTTAAATTCATCTGGCATCCAGGGCTGGTGATTTCTTGGTCTGCCAATCAATCCATCGACCCACACAGAGTGCCACACCATGCACCTGACCAAGGTCACTCCAAGGAACGCGGGAACCCACACAGAGAAGGGCTTAGTGTGCGCAGAACAAGAACGGCTCACCCGGGTCACCAACACTGCTTTCTGGTCACTTTATTTTCATTCACGTGTCCTCTTGGGGCAGGGGCAGTGGAGGAAAGACAGAGGGACGAGGCCGGCAGGCAGCTGGTTCAGAAGGTGGGGTGGAGGGAGCAGTGAATGAGGCCAGTGAACCCCGTCTGCTCAGGCTCCTTCTGGCTACCGACTGACCTCTGCCTTCTGGCTTTCCTGGGAAGCCTGTACCTGGGATGAAGTGAGGGCTGCCAGTTGGGCCAGGAGTTCAGAATTTCACAATTCTCAAGTGCCCCTCATAGGAGGGAATTCCACAGTCATGCCTTCTCTTAAGTTGAGTGGCAGCGGCCAGCACTTACCTTAAAGTTATTATTAGACTCTGACCAATCCCTCCCGGTCCTTAGAGGAAGCAGGCTGGTGAGCGTCCCTCCAGTTCACATACTCATGCCTGGCCATCAGCACCTGGCAGCAGGACCTCCAGAATTCTAGTCCTGACACACCCTTCCTCTCCCTCCTCTCTCCATCGCCCTGCCCAACCCTTCTCTGGATGGTTCCGAGGTTAGAGAGTACCTGACAGGCCCTGTGGACCCCTGGGGTGGAGGGAGGAAAGGGCAGGATGATTAACAACTACATCTGCATCTTTTGCTAAACTGCTCTGAAAGGAAATACCAAATATTTATCCAGGAGATTAACATGTCTAACAAGACCAGGCAGCTTGGAGTGCCTCTGAATAACGCCTCTTTGTATTGCTGTAGGTAGGAACAAGAGCAAAATAACTTACTTTTCCTTTGAGGAAAGTCTACTGCCCTCGCTATATCTGCTGCAGAACCCTGTGGGCAGGCCATACCAAGCAGAGGTCAGGGTCTGCGGCAGCAATGAAGAGATAACTGCATGATTATTGACACCGCCTTCCCTCTTTCAAAGGCATTCCCTTCTGGTTTTCTTTTCTTCTGAGTCAAAATCTGTGCCCTGAGTCTGCTGAGTGTCTTGGTGCCCATACTAAGGAATGCAAACTCCCTGAGTAGCAGGCCCTAAATTTAATCTTTTTTAAAAAAAGATTTTATTTATTTATGCATGCAAGAACTGGGGTACAGGCCAGAGGTGTGGTGGTGAGAGGATTCACCAGAGACAGAGCAGGGAGCAGAACAGGCAGACTGACTGAAACACATTGCTGAGGGGAGCAGCGGGCGAGGCAGGAGAGGTCTGCTGCGCCATGGGGGTCCCCTCCCTGGCCAGGATTCTAACTGCAGTGACTGCAGAAGCCCCACAGTGCGGCGCTCAACCCCTTTTGCCACCAGGGAGGCCCTGCCATTTAATCTTTTAAAAGCTTTTCTTTGAATGATGATAAACTGCTTATTGATGTAGTTTCTCCTGTTATAAAGACCTTATCTGTTGTCTGCCTGAGGAACTCTTACTCAACAGCTCAGCTCAGAGGGCCACTCATTGAAAGCTTTCCCAGCTCCCGCTAGAGGGGAAATGGCTTCACTAATTCCACCTGCCAAGCCCTGTGTCAGAGGCTGTATGGACATGAACAACCCTACAGGGTAAGTAAAATAATGCCAGTGTCACGTTCTGAGACTTGGCAGAGCCAAGACTCTAATCCTGAACTACCTGGTCATGGAACCCATGACTGAGTCTTGTTCTATACATATTTCTACCTTTTTTTTTTAAAGATTTATTTATTTATTTATACTTCTAAGAATGGGGATACAGGCCAGAGGTGCGGGGCGGGAGCCTAGGTGATTCACCAGAGACAGAGTGGGGAACAGAACAGGTAGACGGACTGAAACACACTGCTGAGGGAAGTAGTGGGCAAGACAGGAGAGGTCTGCTGCACCATGTGGGTCCCCTCCTTGGCCGGGGATCAAACTTGTGTTGCAGTGGCTGCAGATGCTTCATAGTGCGGAGCTCAACCCCTTGTGCCACCAGGGAGGCCCCATATTTCCACTTTTGCCTTATCTTCTCGTGGATCTATCTCCTCAGGAGACAGATTTCTTTGTAAATGGTGTTCCTGTTCACACAAAGATAATTCTCCGTACGGCTGGCACTTAATTCACTAGGTATTATGAGTGGCCACTGTCTCCTCAGAAAGACAACTTCTGCTCTCAAGGAGCTTACGTGGACAGAGTTGTACAGGACATGGAAGATATAAATAAATATTTGTACCACAAGAGACAAATGAAGAGAAAGCGTTGTGATGGTCAGGAGAAGGATGAGATGCCGGCAGGTCTGATAAGGCGGAATCAGAGCAGGACTCTAACTCATGTAGGGCGAGGCCAGGGGGGCTGGGGAGCTCAGGGAAGGGAGCATGTGGGCGAGCCTATCTCTGATGTACAAATATCAGCCAATAATCGAAGTGACAAATCTCTTCATGTCAGAATGTATAGATAGAAGCTGCTGGCAAAAGTCAGCCAGCCATCAGATTGCGAAGAAGACCTTGCAGGGCAGGGCAGACCAAGCTCTACTGTGGGGTCTAGTCTGGGTAAATGAACAAAGACAATTTTCTAAGAGGAATTCTGCAGCCAACTTTCTTTTTCTTTATATATATATGTATATATATAATATAGTCTTTATATCATTGTTCATTTTTGTACAATGCATGCTTTTATGCTTTCCCCTCTCAGGTGTAGTCCCCATAAAATTCCCACCACCGATTCACCCGTGCACCATCACCATAGTCCCTTGTGCTCTTTTCCCCTATTTTGATCCCTTTTACTCTCCCTCCCTTGCAGAATGTCTCTGATTTATAGTTGCCTGATAATTTTGTTATTTTTCTCTTTTATTTATTATTGTTATTTTTTCCCTAATTCCTTATTTGGTCCCCCTATATTCTTCCTAAAAGTGAAACCATCTCATATTTTTCTTTTTCCTTCTTGCTTATTTCACTGAGCATAATCCCTTCTACCTCCATCCATGTTGCTGAGAATGGCATGAGTTTATCTTTTTTGATTGCTGAGTAGTATTCCACTGTGTATATATACCACATCTTTTTTTTTTTAAGATTTATTTATTTATGCACACAAGAGTTGGGGTACAGGGTCAGAGTCACAAGAGGTGAGACGATTCACCAGACAGAGTGGGGAACAGAACAGGCAGACTGATGGAAACACACTCCCAAGGGCAGCAGCGGGCGAGGCAGGAGAGGTCTGCTAAGCCATGTGGGTCCCCTCCCTGGCCGGCAGCAGGGATCGAACTCGTGCTGTAGTGGCTTCATAGTGTGTTGCTTAACCCACTGCGCCACCAGGGAGGCCTCTATACCACATCTTCTTGATCCAGTCATCTATCTTTGGGCATTTGGGTTGTTTCCCTATCTACCTAATGTAAATAGTGCTTCATTTCACAGATAAGAAAATTGAGATTCAAAAAATTTAGCACAGAACAAAAAGCCTCAGACTTAAGAGTCAGGCTTTTTGGGAAAATATTTGTTAGAATTTATCAAGAGTCTAAAAATGTTCATATTCTTTAAACCAATAGTACTACTTAAGGGAGCTATCTAACAAAGCAACCCTACAAAGTCTAGTATACAGAAAGATGTATGTATAATGTAAAAGCCACCTGATTGGCGAAAAAAAATATGTTTAATACCATGGGGGAAGTGTTTATATAAAAAGTGGCTATAAGAAGACAAAATCACCTAGGTGATAGGTTAAGACCTATCAAGGGCCTCCCTGGTGGCACAGTGGGTTGAGCAACGTACTATGAAGCAAACCGCAGCCACTGCAGCACGAGTTTGATCCCTACTGCTGGCCAGGGAGGGGACCCACATGGCGCAGCAGACCTCTCCTGCCTCGCCCGCTGCTGCCCTGGCAGTGTGTTTCAGTCAGTCTGCCTGTTCTGCTCCCCACTCTGTCTCTGATGGATCCTCTCACCGCCCGCACCTCTGACCTGTACCCCTTCTCTTGTATGCATAAATTAAAAAAAAAAAAGATGCATGGATAGGGGCCTCTCTGGTGGTGCAAGGGGTTAAGCAGCACACTATGAAGCATCTGTAGCTGCTTCAGCACAAGTTCAATCCCTGACCAGGGAGGGAACCCACCCACATGGCAGAGCAAACCTCTCCTATTCTCGCCCACTGCTCCCCTCAGCAGTGGCACAGCAGGGAGTAGATCTGCCTGCTCTGCTCCCCACTCTGTCTCTCGTGAATCCTCTCACCCCCCCACACCTCTGTGACCTGTATCCCAGCTCTTATATGCCTAAATAGATAAATCTTAAAAAAAAAAAAAAGCATGGATAAAAGACTGGAAGGAACTGTGATTGCAACTAGTTTATTTGGTGTTTCATCCTATATAAAGTTTTGATCTTTGTCAGAGGTACTATGTGATCCTTCTTTCCCACTGGGTGGCTTAATGATGGATGCCATTAGGCCCTCAGCTACTTTCAGGAATTAAAATAGTCTCCTTCTGGTATTTAAGATTCATTTTAAATGTTTACACAAATAAAAACATTCATTTTAAAATGTGCATCTCAAGCTCCCCTTCAAAGTGCTTGCCCTGCCCCCTCCCGCAGCTGCTGGGGATGGCATGGACTGGGTGGTGTGACTGGAGGGTTGGGGAACATGGTCTGTCCTCCCCTACTTCTCCACCCACTCCTCTCTGTGGGAGAGAATGGAGAGCCCAGCAAAACATCACTCAAAGTTCTGCAGAATTATTACTGTTCTTGAGGGTTGGGAATTGGGGTTACATCCCCAGCATATATCATAAACTCTGGGGATACTCTGGGGATCTATATTCACACCATCCCTTGCCGCAATTTCACAGAACCCAAAATAAAATTTACAGCCTCTTTGCCTGAATAATGACTATGTCTGGCCCATGCTGCTGTGTCTTAAGGGGAGAAAAAGCCCATCTCTAGTCTCAACATAAGGTCTGACGCCACAGAATGACCAGCTCACTTGAGGGCCCTGGTGGTCATGACATACATAGTCTTCGGTGCTACCGGCTTCAGCCTTGCCCTAGTGGCTTGGGCAAGCAGTGGGCCACCTTCCCTGCCCCGTACAGAGAAGGCTGCACTTCCCGGAACTGTTCCCAACAAATTGTTCTCTCCTTCCTCAGAGCTGTCTGGACTGGCTAGGGGACTCCACCACAATGTTTTATTTTCCCTTGGCAGAACTTGGATCTGGCTCCACTCCTTGCCCTCCAAAGGCATCGGTATATAACCACCTAGAGCTACCAGCAGGGGGAGCCAAGAAAATTCAGATTCTTCAGAAGGCAACCAGTCAAGGATAAGGCTGTTTCTCTGGAGGCTCAGGTAATTTTCTCCTCATTTAAGATATACAGTGCCAAGTGCCTTTCTAAAACAGTTGATTGTGAAGTTCAGGTGAGTGGAAAGAGAAGGTTAGTGGAAATCCAAAGGGAATTCATCTGTTCTGTCATCAACAACCATTTATTAAGCCAGGCTAGACACTGCCTATAGAGAAGTTCAGAAGACTGTTAACATCTTTGACCTCATACACTAGAGCTGATGAACTAGGAGAACTGATGAGTGGAGGTCTAGGCACTCATCAGTTCATGAGGATGAGTAGAGGATCAACATGAGGATGTGGTAGAGTTTGAGGCCAGGAAATTGCTAATTCTGCTAATACCCAAAAAAACCAAAACCAAAACCAAAACCCTGGGGCCTCCCTGGTGGTGCAAAGGGTGGAGTACCACTCTCTGAAGCATCCCCAGCCACAGCAGATTGAGTTCAATCCCCGGCCAGGGAGGGGACCCACATGATGCAGCAGACCTCTCCTGCCTTGCCCACTGCTCCCCTCAGCAGTGTACCTCAGTTGATCTGACTGTTCTATTCCCCAGTCTGTCTCTGGTGGATCCTCTCACCATCCCCACACCTCTGGTCTGTACCCCAGTACTTGTATGGATAAATAAATTTAAAAAACAAAAAACAAAGACAAAAACCCACACAGCTCCCAGAGAAAGAATATTAGGCTCAATAAAACTGCTAAAAGCAAGCTAAATGAAAGTGTATATCACATTTCTGAGGCAAAGAGCATCAAGAACAAGTAGAAATGGAAAACGTGATCAATATGCTGATTTTGTGTCAAAGTAGTCCCATGGGGAGAGGGAGTAAGCAGGTACGGAGATGAAAAAGGACTGGCCAAATTTTGATGATTCCACAGCTAGGTGACAGGTACCTGGTAATTCACTACACAGTTCTCTCAACTTCTACATGTTTGAAGATTCCTGTAGGAAAAGTCCATACATATCAACACCTTGTTCAATGGCCACTGCAGTTAAGTTTCACAGAAGATATCCTATTTGTTAAGGGAGAAAACTGCTCAACCAGAATTCCTACAAGCATTCAGAACACACTTAAATGGCAGACATTTTCTCTATTGTTCCCTTTTTTCACAGATAGCTGCCAGAGCCTATGATCTTGAACCGTTAAAGAATGGCAAAATGTATGCAAATTTTTCATAGGACTTTTTACCTGTCTTATTCACAGGGATAGGGAAGATGATCAAGACCCCACATGGGGCAAATAATGAGATGTATAATCTATCTTTTGTTCTCTAATAGGGAAAGAGTGCTTGGAAATGGTGATAAGGGAATTGAAAGGCATGACAGATGAATTCTGTTCTGAGTAGCAATAGTGGACAATTTTGAACAAGTTCCATAATCTCTGGTTGCTCCTCCTTTCAAAAGTCTGAAATAGGGGCCTCCCTGCTGGTGCAAGGGATTAAGTCATAGCACTGTGAAGCTATCTATAGCCACTACAGCACAAGTTCTATCCCCAGCTAGGGAGGGGACCCACATGGCACAGCGGACCTCTCCTGCCTTCCCTGCTGCTCTCCTCAGCAGTGTGTTTCAGTCAACCTGCCTGTTCTGCTCCCTACTCTGTCTCTGGTGAATCATCTCACCTCTCCCCAACCTGAATCTCTGGCCTACACCCCATAAATATTATTGTTGTTGTTGTTTTAAGAAAAGAAAGTTTTCTTAGCAGGCCTTCTATCATGGAAATTCAGTCCACAGCTGGCAGGAAGTATTGGGCCCAACCTAAGGCAAATGGGGCTGGTCTGAGTTTCTCTGAGGATGAACTGGAAAAAAAAAGAGCAGCCAGTATTCCCTGACACCCAGTTCAGGAGTCAGGGATCAGAAGAAAGAGTGCATAAAAGCTGTCCAAAACAAGAAAAACAAACCAAGAAATAAAAGCTGGGCAAAACCAAGTACAACATAAAGAGGCAATAAAACAAACACTTTGTAATTATCTCAAATGACAAGCATGCATATTATATAAATGATTCACACAGAAGTATATGTTCCGAAAAAATGAAAAGAAAATACAAAATACTTATCACAATACACAATTGTACTAAAAATCAGAAGTACATTTGGAGTAATAAAAAATATAACATTCACAAAGCTACAGTAATCAAAAGAGTATGGCACTGACATAAGGACAGAATATCTATCAAATAGAGTAGACCAGGGAGTCCAGAAATAAATTCATATATCCATGGATTTTCCAAAAAGGTACCAAGACCATTCAGTGGCAACAGGAAAATTTCAAATAAATGGAGCTGGAACAACTGGAACATCCACATGCATAATATGCTGTCCAAAGCAGAAGCCACCAAAGGAAAAACAGATACATTACAGACCTTCTCCTATTTACAGTGAGGCTATCTCCCAATAAACTCATCCTAAGTAGAAAATATTATAAGTCAAAGTGCATTTAATACACCAAAACTCCCAAACATCATAACTGAGCCTATTGTACCTTACATGTGAAAAACTGTAAGAACATACGAAAAGGGCCTCCCTGGTGGTGGCACAGAGTTAAAGTCAGTGCTACTGAACTACTGCTAGCCACTGCAGCATGAGTTTTATACCTGGCCAGGGAGCTGACCCACATGGTGCAGCAGACCTCTCCTGTCTCACCAGCTGCGCGCCTCAGCAGTGTATTTCAGTAGATATGCCTGTCTGCTCCCCACTCTGTCTCTGGTGAATCCTCTCACCCTCATCCTCCGCACCTCTGGCCTACACTCCAGTTCTTGTATGCATAAATAAAAATAAATCTTAAAAAAGAATATATGGGGGCCTCCCTGGTGGCACAGTGGGTTAAGCAACACACTATGAAGCAAACCTCAGCCACTACAGCACGAGTTCGATCCCTGCTGCCGGCCAAGGAGGAGACCCACATGGTGCAGTAGACCTCTCCTGCTGTGCCCGCTGCTCCCCTCAGCAGTGTACTTCTGTTGATCTGCCTGTTATGCTCCCTGCTCTCTGTGGTGAATCCTCTCACCTCCCACACCTCTGGCCTGTACCCCAGTGCTTGTATACATAAATAAATCTTAAAAAAAAAAAAGAATATATGAAAAAATTATTGAAGCGTACACTGTCAAATGGTGGATTTAATGGTATATGGATGATACCAATAAAAATATAGAACATTCATAAGTTTTTGTTATTGTGAAATTTGTTTATTAAATGTTGTTTTTATTTATTTATTTAAAGTAATAACTGTATTTTTAAAAAGACTTCTTTATGCATACAAGAACTGGGGTACAGGCCAGAGGTGCCGGGGGTGGAAGATGTCACCAGAGACAGAGTGGGGAGCAGAACAGGCAGATCTACTGAAATACACTGCTGAGAGGAGCAGCTGAGGAGACAGGAAAGGTCTGTGCGCCATGTGGGTCCCCTTCCTGAACAGAGATCCAAGTTGTGCTGTAACAGCTGCTGGTACTTCACACTGAGGTGTTTAACCCCTTGCACCACCGGGGAGGCCCTAACAACAACAGTATTAGTAATAGCAGATTTTCTTAATATGCATGAAGCATGTTTCTAAATGCTTTGCATATATTAACAATTTAGTGTTTATTGGAGATTTTCCCACTATATTCAAGAAAGATGAAACTTAGAGCAAGATAGGTATTATTGGCCAAAGGCACAGACCCTCCAGGAATCGTGAGTCTTTCTCAAAAATCTAGTGACTCGGGCCTCCTTGGTGGCACAGCGGGCTGAGCGCTGCACTCTGAAGCATCCACCGCACAGCACCACGAGCTCCATCCATGGCCGCAGGCGGGACTCACACGGCACAGCAGACCTCTCCTGCCTCACCCACCGAGCAATTCATCTGCCTGTTCTGCTCCCTGCTCTGACTCTGGTGAATCCTCTCACCCCCCACACCTCTGGTCTGTACCCCAGTGCTTGTATGTATAAATAAATAAATCTTAAAAAAAAAATCTAATGACTCATGAAGGTGAACAAAAGGTTAGGCCACTCAGTGTTGGAGAGGACAGGCTCCTAGAAAGTGGAAATGTTCCACCACAGCCTAGGAAGCAACAGCCTGTCTGCAACTGGGCACAGTTTCTACTTCTAGTGTCAAGATAAGGAGGAAGTTGCTGTTAATGCTGTCTAAAACTCAAGAACACTTAGCAGGGATGGCTGGCTTCCAACTGAGCCATTAAGGTAAATGAAGAAGCAAGCTCCAGGTAGAGATATTATTGGGAACTCAAAGAACACACTGAGGGTTTGAAGCTGGTACTTAACCTCTTATTATTGAACTCAGGGTCTTGCCATGCTGGGACCAATCGGAGTCCACTTCTGACACCTCCCATAACCCTGCTTGTGTCTGTTATCTGGGATACATAGAGGGTGAGAAGGACACAATCAGATCTTGTGACTGGGTCTCAGTCATAAGAAGTATTAATTTCTCTTTCTAGCATTTCCTTCCAACTACACTCTATGATCTTGTTTGGAGGTCTTTTTTCTTCTCTCTCCACTTTAATGTTACAGAGTCTGAAGAATATATAGCATGTAGTAGTACTTCCTGACATAACAATCATTTAAAAGTCATCTCTTAAAGGCCTCCCTGGTGCTCAAGGGGTTAAATCTCAGCACTATCAAGCTATTAGCAAACACTGCAGCACAAGTTCTATCCTATCTCAGGGCCAGGGAGGGGACCCACATGGCACAGCAGACCTCTCCTGCCTTACCCGTTGCTCCCCTCAGCAGTGTGTTTCAGTCCATCTGCCTGTTCTGCTCCCTTCTCCATCACTGCTGAATTCTCTCATCCCTCTCCACAATCCCCCCTCACACACCTCTGTCCTGAACCTCAGCATTGTATGCATAAAAAAATAAATCTTAAAACAAAAAGCTGGGCCTCCCTGATGGCACAAGGGGTTAAGACGCAGCACTGTGAACCTATCCTCAGCCACTGCAGCACGAGTTCAGTCTTCGGCCAGGGAGCGGACCCACATGGTGCAGGAGACCTCTCCTGCCTCACCCACTGCTCCCTTCAGCAGTGTACTTCAGTAGATCTGCCTGTTCTGCTCCCCACTTCCTCTGGTGAATCCTCACCCTCCTGCACCTCTGGCCTACACCCCAGCTCCTCTCTGCATAAATAAAAAATATTAAAAAGAAAAAAGAAAAATGGAAAGGATTTGGGAAAATAGTTGCAAACTATTGAGCCAAAAGGGTAGAAATCCTCCTTTAGGGCCTCCCAGGAGGCGCAGTGGGTTAAGCAACGCACTATGAAGCAAACCACAGCCACTGCAGCACGGAGTTCAATCCCTGCCCTCAGCCAGGGAGGGGACCCACATGGTGTGGCAGACCTCTCCTGCCTTACCTGCTGCTCCCCTCAGCAGTATGTTTCAGTCAGTCTGCCTGTTCTGCTCCCCACTCTGTCTCTGGTGAATCCTCTCACCTCCCACACCTCTGGCCTGTACCCCAGTGCTTGTATGTGTAAATTAATAAATCTTAAAAAAAAAAAAGAAATCCTCCTTCATTCAAAACAGTAAGATGGCAAGTTTGTCAGGAAAAAAAAGAGAATGGATTTTGAAGAGATTTGTGCACATGCAACAAAATGTGTTCACTGGAGTTTATTAGGCTGAGGAGAACAGAATTGCAGGTGAATTCTTTTTTACTTCCCTTTCATGTTAGCCTACTTTTCAGAATTTTATATACAACTATGTGTTTACTTCAAAGTCCTTATAAAATAACAGTTCTTGGGCCTCCCTGATGGTGCAAGGGGTTAAGATGCAGCACCATGACTGATCTTACAGCACAGCAGCAGGAGTTTGATCCCCGGCCAGGGAGGGAACCCACAGGGCGCAGGAGACCTCTCCTAACTCACCCGCTGCTCCCTTCAGCAGTGTGTTTCAGTTGATCTGCCTGTTCTGCTTCCCACTCTGTCTCTGGTGAGTCCTCTGGCCGCACCTCTGGCCTGTACCCCAGTTCTTGTATGCATAAATAAATCTTTAAAAAAAATTTAAAAACCAGAATTTTTTTTTTTGACTAGAGTGCTCTAAAATATAACTCTGCTTCTTGTCACTTTTTTGCTTAAGATTCTTTACTTACTACTTGCTTTCGGGTCAAAGTCCCAAGGATCCTTGGGAACCTCCACAATCTGGTCAGCAGGTGTTTGTCTTTGTGGCTTCATGGCCTTTTGTCTCTGCCTCACTTTAATCACTGTTCTGAATGCCCCACTAGACACAGTGATAGTTAAAATTTCTAGGCTTCCGCATTCTGTCTGATCTGCCAAGAACATGAACTCCTACTCCCTTCAGATTTCACTTTTCTTGATAAGCCTTTTCTGACCTCCTAAAATGAGGCCATATGCCCCTCCGGTGAACTCTGACAGCCCCAGTAGTAGGCTGTAGAGCTCCTGCAGCCCCTGTAGCTGATATGACATTGCAGAGACCAAACACTTATTTTTGCATGTTTACGTTCCTGGAGACAGCATTGTGAACTGTAATACTCATACTTTACTAACATTTCCAGGGATGTTTGACTCTCGGTTTCATATAAAATCAGTACTAACCCAGAGAGACAAAGCCGTACCGTTAAATCAGGGACTAGCACAATTATCTACTGTTGCATTTACTTCACTGTGGAGTCTGCCTGTCTGCTAGTATCTGCTCTGTCACAAAACTCGGGCTTCTGGAGAGCAAGGACCTTGTGGATTTTCAGAACTCAGTTTAGCGCCTACCTGATGCCCGGTAGACATTTAATAAAAACTCTTTGAGAAAATAAACCTTTTGGTCTCTATTATACTCTTAACACCTACTTATATAATGACCCATTATCGCTTCTATTTTTAAGATTTATTTATGTATACAGGAACTAGAGTGCAGGCCAGAGGTGTGGGATTGAGAGGATTCACCAGAGACAGAGTGGGGAGCACAACAGGCAGATCGACTGAAATACACTACTGAGGGGAGTGGGCGAGACAGGAGAGGTCTGCTGCGCCATGTGGTTCACCTCCCTGGCCAGGGATTGAACTCATGCTTCATTGGCTGTGAATAGCTTCATAGTGCTGTTATTTAACCCCTTGCACCACCAGGGAGGCCCCCTATTTTTATAGGCTTTTCTCTGAGCTTCAGAACAAGTATACTGAAGATATACTCAATGCTTCTAAGTTAGAGGACACTGGCATAGCTAACGTTTTTCAGGGCTCAATAAATGTCAAGTATCCAATAATTCAGGCACTATTTTAAATTCTCTCTTCTTTCACAGGAGGAAAGAGAGACTTTTGTAGCTTGACTAAGATGACACAATTAAATGACAGAGTTGGAATTTGAGTCCTGACATTAGCGCCTTAACTTTTATTTTTTTAAAAGATTTCATTTATTTATGCAGACAAGCACTGGGGTACAGGCCAGAGGTGTGTTTGGGGCGGGGTGAGAGGCTCCACCAGACACAGAGTAGGGAACAGAACAGGCAGATTAACCGAAACACACTGCTGAAGGGAGCAGTGGGTGAGGCAGGAGAGGTCTGCTGTGCCATGTGGGTCCCCTCCCTGGCCAAGGGCAGGGATTGAACTTGTGCTGCAGTGGCTGCGGTCTGCTTCACAGTGTGTTGCTCAACCCACTGTGCCACCAGGGAGGAACCTCTTTTTTTTTTTTTTTTTAAAGATTTATTTATTTATGCATACAAGCACGGG
>JAGFMF010011483.1:2010012-2090759 GCA_019455555.1 Galemys pyrenaicus | reverse complement strand
CGCCGCCACCGGGGAGGCCCTCTTTTTTTTTTTTTAAAGATTTATTTATTTATGCATTCAAGAGCTGGGGTACAGGCCAGAGGTGCGGGAGGTGAGAGGATTCACCAGACAGAGTGGGGAGCAGAACAGGCAGACTGACTGAAATACACTGCCGAGGGCATCAGCAGGAGAGGTCTGCTGCCCCATGTGGGTTACCTCCATGGCCAAGGGCAGGGTTCAAACTTGTGTGGCAGTGGCTGCAGTTTGCTTCATAGTGCGTTGCTTAACCCACTGCGCCACCAGGGAGGCCCAGCACTTTAACTCTTAACCACTATAATAACAGACCAAAGAAACTAAGAATTACAGGTGCTAAGTAACTTGCCTAAAATCATACTGCAGTGCTGAGACTAAAGCCTAGACCTTTATAAAGCCTTCACTTTTAATTACTTGTCATACTGTTTTCTTGCATATATGTCAATGCTAAAGCTGCCATTGGGTGCTGATAAATTTTAAAAGTTGAAGGCTCAGTTTACTGAGTTTGTAGAATATTAGATCCCTTCATAAAAGAAGCGTAAGTGTAGTTTTTTGGGTTATTTTACCTTACATATGGACAGCCTAGTTTTACCATCCAATTATGTTTATAGTCTCTAGTATTCTCCCTTTGACACTGAAGACTGTTTTTGTCACTGTGAAAACCGTGTTTTCTAAGACTGGCCTCTAATTGCAAACCCACTGTTATTCAGGAATTTACTCCTTTTTATTTCTCAAAACCAGTTTAGTGATATTCCCAATTCTCAGTTCTTGATATTCCCAAGTTCTCCCACGTTCTCGTCAGTCCCCGGGTGTGGAATGTCTTGTTCTGAAAGTAACCTGTGAGCCATAAGCCTTCTTCTTCATAAGTTCATAGTTGATTTAACTATGAACCAAACTAATACAAACTAATACACTGAAGGTCACACTTTCAAAGAAATGGCCTTGGGCTACAGCTATTTTGACTATATATTTCCATAACAAGATTCATAACATCATCCCCTGCTCAGTTCGCAATCATACATCCAAATATCTTCTAGCACAATCTCAGTGAAAACACAACTGTGTGTGCCAACCACTTGCTAGAGGTGTTTGGGACAGGGCAGTGACAATAAACAAAACACATATATGGTGACCAAAGCTTGTATGCAGCCTTAGCCACTTCTACAGCTCATTTTATGGAGAGAACAGCTGAACCCAACTCATTAGATATACTCCAAAGAATCTTACCACCACCTTGACAATAAGGGGTTGAGCTGGCAGGAAAGATTCTTAGGCCTTATGGTTTTTTCATTAGAGCTTTTCCACTAACATACCCTGTTATCAAGATGACCTTTCCAACCTTCCCGGGAAATATTTGGAGGTTATTCTCTGATTTAACAGCATGGCTTTGCCTGTCTGGATTAGTACTGATTTTATTATCATTTTTAAAAAGATTTATTTATTTATGCATACAAGAAATGGGTACAGGCCAGAGGTACAGAGGGTGAGGATTTACCAGAGACAGACTGGGGAGCAGAACAGGCACACTGACTGAAACACACTGCTGAGGGGAGCAGTGGGTGAGGCAGGAGAGGTCTGCTGTACCATGTGGGTCCCCTCCCTGGCTGGAGATCGAACTCGTGCTGCAGTGGCTGCAATTTGCTTCATAGTGTATTGCTTAACCCACTGTGCCACCAGCGAGGCCCCACTACTGATTTCATATGAAATGAAACATATGAGAGTCAAACATCCCTGAAAATTTTAGTAAAATATGAGTATTACAGTTCACAATGCTGTCTCCAGGAATATAACTCTGCAGTGTCATATGCTTATTGCAGTAATATTTCCAAAAGAGAAGTGTGGAACAACTGCAGGTCATAAAATATGGCCATGTTATACAGGAAACAAAGTTCAAATCTGGATCATAACTAAAAGATCAAACATCGCCGATGATGACCACAGACACATCTCTGAACTAAATCTGATTTTCTTGATGAAGGGAGGTACTGACTGTATAACAGAATAGGCCTTTGAAGTACTGATAAACAAAAAAAATTAAATCATCCTGGTAGATGTCTTAGTTATGAGAAAAAGCAGAGATGATGAAGCCAAAATATACCTCCTCTGGCCTGTTTTATATCTTTTCTAGGCAGTACTGTTGCAGAGAAGATACATGGCACAAGAGAAAGCTTGCTGTATCAAGCTGTGTAAGTTAAGGAAGACAGGAGTTCTTATTTAGAAAAAATTAGTTAACAGCAACAGGCAAGGAATTTTGGGGATCCTTAGAGAGAAATGCTGGCACAGCACACACAGGCACAGGAGATAAGCTGAAAATGGTACAGGTGCTGGTCTGTGTCTATCCTGCCTCTATCATAATCAGAGGGAAAAGTATTATAATCATATGGAACAGCCATTCTGAGTCTAAGCAGGAGGCCTGTATCAGATAACTGAGTACTCAGTGCATACAAAGGCAATAGATTGGGTGTTGAGGGATCAATCTGAAATTAAAAACTGCATTTTCATTTCCTCAAGCCCACAGTTTATGTAATGAGACAAAATACATATCATCTATCTCTTGCAAAGGTATACGAGGACTTAGGAGCTGCAAGGAACATTGTGCAAAGATTCCTTCCTGCTTCAGTGTTTTGCCTATAGAAATGTCCTACCGGTCCCTGAAGATTGTATAAGGGGGGGGGGGGCTCCCTGGTGGCACAGCCGGTTGAGCACTGCACTATGAAGCATCTGCAGCTACTGCAGCATGAGTTCGATCCCCAGCCAGGGAGGGGACCCACAAGGCGCAGCAGACCTCTCCTGTCTCTCCCACTGCTCCCCTCAGCAATGTATTTCAGTAAATCTGCCCGATCTGCTCCCTACTCTGTCTCTGGTGAATCCTCTCACCTGCAACTCTGGCCTGTATCCAAGCTCTTGTATGAATAATCTTTTTTTTTTAAAAAAAAGACTGTAAGCATTCTTTCATAAGGAAATATCACCTTATTACCTCTTGCTGTTTCACCTCTTTTCATGACACTTAACATCACCTACTATTGGGACCTCCCTGGTGGCTCAAGGGGTTAAGTCAAAGCAGCACTATGAAGCTGTCCAAAGCCACTGCAGCATGAGTTAGATCCCTAGCAGCAGACCTCTCCTGCCTCGCCCACCGCTTCCCTAAACAGTGTATTTCAGTAGATCCACCTGTTTTGCTTCCCACTCTGTCTCTTGTGAATCCTCTCACCCCACACCTCTGGCCTACACCCAGCTCTTGTATGCATAAATAACAAATCTTTAAAAAAAGAGATCACCTGCTACTTGTTTACAGATGTATTCTCATTACATAGATAGGGCTACATCTAGCATGTAGTAGGTTATCAAAAAAATTGTAAAGTGAATAAAAGTATTAAGAACCCTGAATGGGGCTTCCCTGGTGGCACAGTGGGTTCAGTCTCAGCACTGTGAAGCATCCACAGCACAGCAGTGCGAGTTCTATCCCTGGCCAGGGAAGGGACCCACATGACACAGCAGACCTCTCCTGCTGTGCCCGCTGCTCCCCTGAGCAGTGTATTTTAGTCAATCTGCCTGTTCTGCTGCCCAGTCTGTCTCTGGTGAATCCTCTCACCTTCCATGACTCTGGCCTGTATCCCAGCTCTTGTATGCAAAAATAAATAAATCTTGAAAAAAAAAAAAAAAAAGAACCCTGAATGTTAGAATTGTTAACTTTTAAATGTTTGGCATCTTTTTCTCTGTCTCTGTCTCTCTCTCTGTCTGTGTGACAGAGAGAGAGACTTGTATAATTTCCAGTGTAGTTCAAGTCAGGAGTCAGAGGATCAGAAGTTTATATGGGGAGATAGGAGAATGACTGCAAAATCAAAGTAATATGTCTTATTAAATTGACTGAATCAAAAGCTTTGAATTTCGAAATAAAACATCTCTAAGTCTTTGTTTCTATGTCTGAAATCTAACCTTAGTGAATTCAAATTCACTTCAGATTAATTGGGCTGACATTAGCTTGCTTTCTTGATAAAGCATTTAAAACTTATTTTGTAAAGTTTTTTTTTTCCCCTCCCTAAATTACTGCCTGCAATATGCGAGTTCTGGAATCAAAACAATCTCCCATTTCTATTTTGAGACTTGCCTGAGTCACAAGGTAGTCTTGGCGAATCACTCTGCTCTATCTCTCAGTTTACTGAAGTTCCTTGGGAACTTGAACTGTCAGCCAAACAGGAAGAGGGCCCTTCTGCCTAACTCCAAAAGCCCTTCGTTACATGGATGTGGTAAAGTTTAATGATAGATATAAATCACTGCAAATGGATTTCCCAAAGGACAATGAGGGGTGGGGAGGGGAACAAATATTTTGCTAAACTTCCTGAATATGAATTTAGGGCTGGTGGAAAGGACTATTACAAAATAGCTGAGCAAACATCCCCAATATTTGTATAATGTGTGTTTTCAACTTGAGACTCCTATGCATTCCTACTATATATGATACCCCAAACCCTAAATATAAGCAAGTGAATGTTGCTGATCTTGGCAAAGTTACACTGTTTAAAAAAAAAAGTCAGTGTTCAGGGCCTTGCTGGTGGCACAGGGATTAAAGACACAGTGCTATCAAACTATCACCAGCCAATGCAGCACGAGTTCGATCCCTGCTGCCGGCCAGGGAGGGGACCCACATGGCGCAGCAGACCTCTCCTGCCTTGCCCGCTGCTCCCCTCAGCAGTGTATCTCAACAGATCTGCCAGTTCTACTTCCCAGTCTGTCTCTGATGAATCCGCTCATCTCCCACATCTCTTGCCTACACCCCAGTTCTTATATGCATATAAATACATTTTTAAAAATGAAATTATAGTCAGTATTCATAAACGTATGTATAAACCACAAAGGCCCTTCTTTTTCAAGAATGGTAGTAAAGAGTTAAAATCATCTGGAGATTCTTATTTTTGCCCCCTATGTGATCTTGAGCTCCTCCTGGTTGTGTAGCTAAAAATCTCCTCCCTAAACAGACCTCAGTGATTGTGATTCCCTCCCCTACCAATGATGCCTCGTGACAGAATCACTCTTTCTGTACTCACACATACAGAAATGGAAGAGATGACAAGCCTTGGGGCTGCAGCCAGGGCAGGTCTCAAACTGAGCCGCAGCTAAGCACAAGCTGAACCTCTCTGCTTCTCTTCACTTGGATGATTTCCTCTCCGGCTCAGGGTTAGTGATCTTGCTTGGCATAGGAGACTTAGGACCCAGGGGGCGCCTTTCAGCCGAAACATCGCTGCAGCAAGCTAGCTGGGAAGCTCCCAGTTCTAAAGAGAGGCTGTTTACCAGAAGAGCAAAACAAGGGCTGGTCTGACTATAAGGCTGGGACTGGGAGGCAGAGCTGGCGCCAAGGAGACCCCAGTTGGACACTGGTTGGTCAGCCACCTGCAAGACGAAGGAGGTGAGGATGCTGTTTGCCTGGGTGCAAACATTCCTTGTCAGCAACATGCTCCTAGCAGAAGCCTATGGATCTGGAGGTGAGATTACAATCTTTCCTTTCTGCAGCAACTTACTGAAGCAGAAAAGAGTAATACTCATTTCCCAAGCATGACTAGGTTAGACAGGAAAAAGGAAGAAAACAAATCTTTCAGCTTGAAAGCTTTTTTTTTTTTTCCTCCTTTCTTTGCCAGGCTTGCAGCTCCATCTTTGCCATTAAGAACAAAGGCAAATAGCCACTTTCTCTTTCCTTTTTCTTGCCTGAGGCTCTTAAGTGGATGGAAGTTGGTGGTGGTGGGGTTCATCTCCCCTATTCCTTTAAGTCCTGTTCTTTTCAGGGGCTTTGCATGGTGTGTTCGGAGCACAGGCCCTCTTTTTCCCAATCTCTCCCTGTGGCTCTCCTGCTGAGGGGACTGGGAGTTTGGAGAAACATCCTGCAGCGATGAGGCAGGTTCCCTCTCTTCTGCCTGACCTAATCAAGGTGTTTGTAGAATTCTCTTGGGAGAAGGTGTTGCAGTGGGAAGTGTGCTGGTATCCACGCAAAGGGAGCACCGGCATTAATAACACATAGCCCTTACAACACAGGGAGGAATTCCAGGTCTGCTGCCCACTGAGCCCAAAAGCCCATCATCTTCACAAAGGGAGTCCGGGTCAGGCCAACTCTGCACCACCTTCCACAGTGCACACAAGTTTGAGAGTCACCACCCATTGCACTTGAGCAGTGCTACCAGCTAGGGGCTTCATCCGCACTCTCATTCTGTTCTGTTTCGGTTTCACAACAACCCTTCAAGGCAGGAGGGGCTTTCCACGCGAGGACCTGGAGGCCCAGTACGGTTCCGTGTACCCCCGCGGGGCAGGAAAATGGCTGGTGTAGGCCAGGACGCCTCTGCCCACCACGCCTAGTGTCTCGGCTAGCCACCTGCCACTCAAGACAGTCTGAGGGGCTCCTCTTCTTTACAGGCTGCTTCTGGGACAACGGCCACCTGTACCGGGCGGACCAGCCCTCTCCGGCTTTGGGCCTCCTCTGCCTCAACTGGCTGGACGCACAGAGCAGCCTAGCATGGGCCCCTGAATCAGGTGAGTGTCTGCCCCCGGCCTTGGCAGGCGGGTGACGGGCGAGTCCTGGCCCCGGCCTTGGCCCATGGCTCCTCTCTCCTCCCAGGCGCCGGCAACCACAGCTACTGCCGGAACCCGGACCAGGACCCACGGGGCCCCTGGTGCTACATCAGCTGCGAGGCCGGCGCTCCTGAGAAGCGGACGTGCGAGGACCTGCGCTGCCCAGGTAGCCGCCCCGGACCCCGGAAGCCCGCGAGCCCCCGCGCCCAGGGCTGCCCGGGAACTGCGGTTACACCCGCCGCGCACGTGCGGCCGCGCGACGCCGGCCGGCCCCGTCCCGCCCCCGCGCCGTCCGATTGGCCAGGGCAGTCTCCAGGCCGAGGGGCCCAACGCCCATTGGTCGGCGCCGCCTGCTCGGCGTGAGCTCATCCTCCGCGAGCGCCTTGTAAACAACCAAAGGAAGGGAGAGCCCGCCCCTCGGCCGCGCGCTTCCTGCCCGCGCGCGGTCTCCGGGAGCGCCCCGGACCCCCCGGGACCCCCGCCGCGGGCGGGGACCCTTAGCGAGTCCCTCAGCGTTTACTGACTGTCCGGGGGGCGTCTGCTGGTGCTGGGCGCTTTGCTAAGCCGCCGCCAAGCCCCTCCGCCGCCCCCGAGGCGTTTGCTAAGCCTCGGAGTTCACTGTCTTTTCGGAGGCAACGACAGGGTCCGGGCTCCAATGTCAGTGTCTTCTGGCCCAGAGAGCAGGCTTCTTGTTCCCGAGGCAGCGGAAGACCGTTCCCTGGGACTAAGTGGGATAAGCTAAGCATGTAACAGGGATCGGCAAAGCGTTGAGTTGATAAATGTGAGCTGCTTAGAGGAGTCATGGCTTTTCCCGTGGTGGTGGGGACCTCTGGGAGGTGACAACCAGTTGGGACTTGGGAGATGGCACAGATTTGAACAGATGAAGACGCGAGAGCCTGGGAGCCCCTTTCTTACTTCTTCCCATCACAGTCAGCTATGGTGCAGCCCTCTCAGACCTGGTCTTGCCCCATGGGGAAGGGGTTGATTTCAGTGGGGGTTGGGGAGTGGGGGTGGGGAGCAGGGCATTCTAAAGCAGGCCCTCTTCATCTCTCCCCATCTGTGGGCCAGGTTCCAGCTATGTAATTCAGCCAGGCTGGTCTTTGATGAGTGCTCTTTTCCACTTTATCTCCAGAGACCACTACCCAGACCCTGCCAACCTCACCAGAAACCGAGGAGGTGCCAGAGGAAGATGAGGTGCAGGTGTTTGCTCCTGCCAACGCCCTGCCTGCCCGGAGTGAGGCGGCAGCTGTACAGCCAGTGATTGGGATCAGCCAGCATGTTCGAGTAAATTCCAAGGACAAAAAGGATCTGGGAACCCTGGGTATGACTACCCCACCCCTGTCCTTGTTAGATCGATCCAAGAAATGTCATTTGCTGATTGTCTGGGGTGAGGCTCATGCGACCTGTCTCCTGTTCCCGGCAGGCTATGTGCTGGGCATTACCATGATGGTGATCATCATTGCCATAGGAGCCGGCATTGTCCTGGGCTACACCTACAAGAGGTCAGTAGCTTCCCTTTTGTGCTTTCTTGAGAAAAAGGAAGGAATGTACGTGAAAGGGTCAGACCAGACCCCTTTGTGGCATTCTTAGTCTAAAAGGAAGTGAAGTATTGAAAGAGAAGAACAAGCTCAAGATGTAGTAGGGACTTGGTTCTAGTCTTAACCAGGTAACATTGGACAAACCGTTTCCTTGATGCCTTCACTTTACCCCAAAAGCCTCGTGAGATAGGGATTCTGGTTCCCCATTTTACGGATGAGGAGGATGTCAGCAGACAGGTGACTTGTCCAGTCACACCATCTGGGAATAGCAGAAGCTGGGTTGAAGCCCAGCTTTTTTTTTTTAAAGATTTATTTATGCATACAAGAACTGGGGTACAGGCCAGAGACGTGGGGTTGTGTGAGAGGGTTCACCTGAAACACAGTGGGGAACAGAACAGGCAGATCTACTGAAACACACCGCTAAGGGCAGCAGCGGGTGAGGCAGGAGAGGTCTGCTGCGCCATGTGGGTCCCCTCCCTGGCTGGCAGCAGGGATCTAACTCGTGCTGCAGTGGCTGTGGTTTGCTTCATAGTGCGTTGCTTAACCCACTTTGCCACCAGGGAGGGCCCTATTTTTTTAAAAAATGTTTTAAAAGATTTATTTATGCATATAAGAACTGGAATACAGGCCAGAGGGGTGTGTGTGTGTGAGTGAGAAAGAGAGAGTAAGGATTCATCAGAGACAGCGTGGGGAATATAACAGGCAGATGGACTGAAACACACTGCTGAGGGGAGCAGTGGGCGAGGCAGGAGAGGTCTGCTGTGCCATGTGTGTCCCCTCCCTGGCCGGGGATCAAACTCGTGCTGTGGTGGCTGCGGGTGCTTCATAATGCTACAGCTTAACCCCTTGTGCCACCAGGGAGACCCCCCCTGAGATACCACGTGGAAAAGGTCCCCCAAATCAGAGAAGGGTACAAAATAAGCCCAAGTTGCATTCAATTTTATAGCACTGGGAAAATTATTTGCTGTTCTTGAGCAAAATCAGGGCATTTGATTCCAGCTCTGGGTATCTGTGAAACTTCTCATCAGTGGTCAGAGGAGGCTTGCAAGGGAAGTGACATGATGGCCTTTGTCTTCCAGTGTTGAGGGCTACACCCGAGCCCACAGCCCTGGTAGATCACCCAGTATCATCTGTATCATTGACGTCCTCATTTCATGGGTAAAAGAAGGGAAACTGTCAAACAACATACTCCACAGTGGCTAACAGCAGCAGCAAATATTTACTATGTGCTAGACACTGCCTCTAGGCCTTTATATATTTATTTAATTCTCACAACCATCCTACAATGCAAATGCTGTCATTATTCTCAGTTTACAGATTAGGAAACTAAAGCAAGAGGGTATATGTGCCTTGCCTCAGATGACACAGCAAGCATTTGGTGAAGAAAAGTCTTAATCCTGCCACTAACTAAGCTGTCTGTGTGACTTTGGGCAAGTTGTTGCCATTTTCTATTCTAGAATGTTGCTGTGGGGCTGAGGCATACTCAGTAAGTAGTAGGAAACAATAGCTGTTTTTCTTTTATAACGTGGATACTGGGCCTCCCTGATGGCGCAGTGGGTTAAGCAATGCACTATGCGGCAAACCGCTGCCACTGCAGCACGAGTTTGATCCCTGCCACCAGCCGGGGAGGGGACCCACATGGCGCAGCAGACCTACTCCTGCCTCGCCCGCTGCTCCCCTCAGCAGTGTGTTTCAGTCACTCTGCCAGGTCTGCTCCCTACTCTGTATCTGGTAAATCCTCTCACCACCCCAACACTGTACCCAGTGCTTGTATGCATACATAAATAAATCTTTTTAAAAAAATAAATGCAGATACTGGACTAGGGTTCTCTGAGTCCCATTGCTTCACTGATTTTCTGTATTTTGTTAAAGATTTATTCATTCACACAAGAACTGGGGTACAAGCCAGAGTCGCAGGAGATGAGAGGAGTCACTAAAGAAAGAGTGGGGGGCAGAACAGGCAGATCAACTGAAACACATTGCTGAGGGGAGCAGTGGGCGAGGCAGGAGAGGTCTGCTGCGCTGTGTGGGTCCCCTCCCTGGCCGGGGATCAAACTTGTCCTATAGTGCCTGCGGATGCTTCACAGTGCTGAGACTCAACCCCTGTGCACCAGGGAGGCCTTGCTTCACTGATTTTCTGACTGAGGAAGCAGAGAAGGAAAGTGTTGACTTTAGAGGGTCTCCCTGACCCTGGAGCTTGTTGCCCCCAGAGGAATGGTAGATGTGGCAGGTCCGGGGGACACCTGCTTGCTCATTTCAGTCATAGGAAATGAAATGGTAGTTCTGGTCTACAGTTCCTGCAGACCCAAACCGTTTTGGCTAAGTTTAACCCTTGAAATATTTCTTCCTCTCTCGGCTGCTGGCGCGTGTTTGGCTCCTTTCAGTCCTGTGACAGTTCCCAGGCCTCTGGTGCTGGCGCTGACTGGATGTCCTTGATCGTGAGTTCAGTACCCAAGCCCAGCAAGGAAGCCAGTTCTTTTTCTTCTAGATTTGCTCCCTTAGACTGATAAAGGATGGCCGTGAGGCCTAGACTTAACTCTCTTGTAAACTCCACATCGTCAGTTGCCCCATCACAATCACTGGACCATCCCTTTCCTCAGAGTGCTCTGAGAACACAAGTGTATAACAGGAAACCGCATGTGGGCTAGAGGCAAGCTCTCGGCTCCTGTCTCTCCCCAGAGTCAGAGAACAATGTTCTGGAAAGTGCTGTGGAATGTAGCTTTTACCGCTCCTCCCCACCTTGATTTCTAGTCTGGGGCTGTATTTCCCCTTCACACATCCATGCCCACCCCCTGCCCCCCAAGATGATCGTTAGTATTACATGTAACACTAGAACAGCAATTAAGTTAAATAATCGCAATAGCGGCCAGTTAGGGCATATTTCCTAGTAAGATGCTACTCTTCCCTGATTATCTCAGTCCAGCCTCATGACCGCATTAGAAGGAGCACTTTTTTTAACCTTTTAAAAGGACAGGTTTCTTAGGAAAAGGAGAAAGAAAAAGAGAGGTACCTTCATAGTCACAGGTACCTGTTTTGAGCACTTTGGTGCCATTTTACCGGGAGGAACTGATACCTAGTGGAGCTAAGTGCCATGTCCAAACTACACAGCTAATAAGATGTGTCTGAGGATTATCAGTATCTCCCCTAAAGTCCCAGGATCTCCAGTAGCTTCATGGAAATTTGCTTTGACTTGCAAAGAACAGTAGAAAAAATAAAAACTTAAAAAAAAAAAAAACAAAAAACCAAAAAACAAAACACTCCAAAACAAAATAACTGGCTTTAGAAGTCCAAAGAACAACATTCTAGTTCTGGAACTGCCACCAATTCAGGAAGTGACATAGACAAGTCTCTTTCTCGTTTCCTCATCTGTAAAATAGTGTAGAGTCAGGACTTTAGTGAGATGATCCTCCCAACTCTGATGCTTCCTAAAAAGACAATGTGGCCTGCTGGTGGTTGCAGACAGGACTAAATTTAAATCTCAGTTCTGTCATTTACTGGAACACATGATTTAACACACATGATTTTTTTGAAAACATTTTTTAAAAAAGATTTTATTTATGCATACAAGAACTGGATTTACAGGCCAGAGGTGTGGGGGTGGTGAGAGGATTCACCAGTACAGAGTAGGGAGCAGAACAGGCAGGTCAACGGAAGCACACTGCTAAGGGGAGCAGCGGGCGAGGCAGGAGAGGTCTGCTATGCCATGTGGGTCCCCTCCCTGGCTGGGGCTCGAACCTGCACCACAGCAGCTGCGGAAGCCCCACAGTGAGGCACTCAATCCCCTGCGACACAAGGAAGGCCCTTAATACTCATGATTTAACTTCTGTGATTCTGCCTGCCCATCTCTAACAGCCACCATGTAGGCTTGTCATGAGGATGAAGTTAGACAGTGGTCTGGGCATTCGTTGGTGTCCATAACCTTGGCTGCTTTGAAGAACTTGCCCTGTGCAGCAGAGTGGCACAGAACTGCTCCTCACTGGGAAATTAGCAGTGGCTCAGAATTACGTAATGAGTTGAAGTAACCGATGTTGCCTGAGGGAGTTCTGCTGTGCCTCCATCACCCTAGGAGAGGATGTTAGGGGCTGGCAGCCATTCCATCCACACCTGCTTTCTTTGGCCAACCCCCCAGGCTCCCAGTCCTGGCCCAGGAGCAGCCCAGATAGAATTACCGCAAGCCAAGCGCAGTCTGCCAAAGGCCTGCACGCTAATGAGGTGGAGCTTTTCCTTGACTGGGAAGGGTGGGCAGGCACCGGGTTTCCTCTTCAGGGATTAGGGCAGTTTCCCAGGGTGGGTCTTTGTCCTGGTTGTCCAGGCCGTGAGGTTCAGATGGCCAGTCTGACTGAGCCGCTCCCGGTGCCTGTCCCCACGCCTGCTCCAGCACAGTGTCAGGGCTAGCTCTAAGGGAGCGCTTCCTTTCTGATTAAAAGACGAGGGAAAAACTAAGTCAACACCACTCCACCCCCTAGGAAAGGAACTGAGTCAGTGAATAATCCTTTTGTTCTTTCTTGGTTGCCAGACAATAACCAGACTGTCCCTACCCAACCTGAAAAGGCAGTGAGAAGGGACTGGGTGGTCAGGCGGTTGCCGCAGCAGGGCCAGCGGCCTCTCTCAGGTCTTGGAAGGGCCTGTGGGCTTTGCATCTCACAGGCGCTGTTAACAGGAGGCGCGTGGGGTTGAGTGTGTTTTGAGGCTTCTAAATGGCTGTGACTAGTATCCAGACAAGTCCCAGCATCTGCTTCCTTTACCCTGGGATGCTTTTACAGCTCTGCTCTGCCCATTAATACAAATAGATTTCCACACCCTCCCCCAGCCTGCAGGACTTGTAGGCGATGCAACTTGACCAGAGCCAGAGGCTTGGTAAAGGAGGCAGGCAAGGAGAGCAGGGCTTTGGAGTTAGACTCTCAAGCCAGACTCCAAAGCCTCGGTTTCTTCATCTGTAAAATGGGAATGTTACCTTGCACCGCTGGATGGAAAGTAAGTGAAGATGATACACATATAAAACGTGTGGCAACCAGTACAGTAGACGGGTAGCGCCTCTAGGATAAGAGAACGGCCATTCTCGGCGTCTCAGTAGGTACTCAGAGAAGTATGAGTTCCACTTCCTTCTAGCTCCAAACCCTCCACGGCCCTTTGAAATTTAGGTCTTGGGAAAACACACATGCACTCGCCTCGCCTTTTGCAAATTCCTTTTGCTTTTCTGCTGGATGGGGGGGTCCCCTTGACAAAGTTGAACTCAGGCCTTCAAGGTTGTCCAAGTTTCTCTCTACATGGACAACCTTGAAGGATTGACTTTTCGTTTAATTGTGAAGGTAGATGTTTTCCTCTGTGGCAGCAGCTATAACTGATGAGTGCATGTCAGGCTGCTAGCACGGGTGCCTTTGGTCGAGAGAACCATCTTTCCATGTGCCTTGGTTTCCCCTCAAACTCCTGTTACTCTGTCATAGGAATTGGTAGAGTCTAGCTCAGAAGTTAATGGGAAAGCTCGGTAGGAGACTGACTTATGTTCAGAAACTCCCTCACCCAGGGTGGTTCAGGGACATGAGCTCACAGATTTGTCCCCTGTGACCTTAAATTAAGAGGGGATCAGGGGTCTCCCTGGTGGCTCAAGGGGTTAGAGCGCAGCACTGTGAAACTATCCGCAGCCACTGCAGCAGAGTTCCAGCCCCGGCCAGGGAGGGGACCCACATGGCGTAGCAGACCTCTCCTGCCTCGCCCACTGCTCCCCTCAGCAGTGTGTGTCAGTCCATCTGCCTGTTCTGCTCCCCGCTCTGTCTCTGGTGAATCCTCTCTCTCACACACACACACACACACACACACACACACACACACTGCTCCCCACCAACACTTTTGACCTGTACCCCAGTTCTTGTATGCATAAATAAATCTTTAAAAAAAAAAGAGGGTATCGGCACATGTGAGGGATCTTAAAAGATGTCAGTCTTCTTGGAGATGATCAAGTCCAACCCCTTGTTTTACAGATGGTGAAATTAAGGTTCAGAGAGGAGAGTTACTGAGGTCATGTAAACAATGCTTGCCTAGGCTGGTCAGTTGGGACAGTTTCCTTGGGAAACCAAATTAAGATAAAGTAGCTTGGTGAGTCAAATTGTATTCAGGGCAAATCATAACGTATGAGTTTTACCATAGTTTTCGCTGTTTGCAACATGCTTTCACAATCATTATCTTCTTTTGAAGCAAAACTCCCCATTTCACACATGAGGAAACCAAGGTTCGGAGGAGCTAAGTGTTTGCCAGGTCTCACACAGCTAAGGCTGAGCTGGTAGTGGAACTGGGTACTCTAAAGACAGATCTGAGGCACCTGTGTCAACTCTTCCCCTCCCTCCCGTTTTCTCAGTATTCCTGTCTTATCTCTGGAAACTTTTGTCATTGTTTACTGCCCCTCCTCCACCATGATGGATGTGTAATCCATGTGATCTCAGCTCTCTCCCCGAGGATATCTGAAGCAAGCCTGTGTTGCTTCACCACGTCATCCATCAAACTGCCTGTTTCCAAGACCTCTCTGGTGTGGGCTCCTTCCTGGGAGATTTCTCCTGACAGCTGAGCCCTCGTGTCTGCCTGCTGGCTTCAGAGGCTGCTGACTGGGTCCTGGGTGCTGGTTCGGTTGTCAAGTCTGCCAGGCACTTACCAAACCTTTGGCTTGCAGCAGGGGTCTCCCAGGCCAGTGGGAAGTACCCTGCATAGGCAGCCAGAAGACTGGACTTGAGTCTCTTCTTTGGGGTGACCCTGATTAGGTGAGAACTTCTGAGTAGCAGCCAGGATCCAGCAGTCTTGGGTTTTGTCTCTACCACGTCCTTGGAGAGTTTTTAATTTCTTTGTGCCATTTCCTTATTGTAAAACAAATGAAAAGACCTAATTATTTGGGATGAACTGACAATGAAATAATGTATCTGAAGTCCTTGGCAAGGTGGGAGTGTTCCATGTGAGTAAAATGGGCGAGGGCCTGGTGGGGCGGTGGACCACTTGAGACATCAGAGGCACTGGCAACGCCCAAGTCTGACGGTCGGTGTCTCCCACTGACCACAGCAGCCCTGAGTCTTTTTTGTCCTGGCACGGGCTGGGGAAGTACTTTTTTTTCCCGGCCGAGACTTAGACCTTCCTGGGCGTGGGATGATGCAACTCTCTCAGAACAGGATGGCCATGTCAGTTTTCTGAGCAGCTCTGTGGGTTAGGGCTGTACTAATTCTCTGGGTCCCTTGGAGCCCTGAGCTCAAACAATGAAGTCTTGTGGTCTTTAGGACTACACTCGGTGTGTATTGTGGGCACGGTAGATGTCGTCTTGGAGTTAACCTTTCTGCTATACTCTGTTCATTGAGTTCCACTCCGATAAGGCTCACGCTGCTGCCATCCTCAGACGTGGAGCCAGAGACCACTTAACACAGAAGTGTTAAGACCCCCTTGTAGAATCCAGGCGGAATGGAGAGCGCACATTTAGTCACTGGTTTGCCGTGACCACGCTAGCCCCCGCCTACCTGGGCTTTTGAGCTGACGCATAGGAGCTGTGCTGGAGACATTAACCGAACGCTTCCCTCTTTTCCTGCCAGGGGCAAGGACCTGAAAGAGCGGCACGAGCAGAAAGTATGCGAGAGGGAGATGCTGCGGATCACCCTGCCCCTGTCCGCCTTCACCAACCCCACCTGTGAGGTCGTGGACGAGAAGACTGTTGTTGTCCACTCCAACCAGACTCCAGTTGACCTTCAGGAGGGCAGTGCTCCCCTCATGGGCCAAGCAGGCACTCCTGGGGCCTGAGCCCACCCCCCAGCAATGGACAGGAGCCCAGGCCGACACTGGTGCCGGAACACCTACCCTCCTACAGTTGGGAGAATCTACACTTTTTGTTGTGGTTATATCCCTCCCCCATTTTTTTTTCTGTGTGACTCCTGAGAAATCAGCAGGTGGTGCTGTGGGCTGAGGTGGCGCTGGGTAGGTCCTACCGAAGTCCCTCTCTGCCCCTTAGAGCAGTTCTTTGCCCATGGATGGGGACGGGGGCAGCCCACAGTAGTGCTGCTGACAAGGGCTTCCAGACATTGCCTGTGCCCCAGAATTGAACCAGAGATGGGTGGGAGTTCCCCCAGACTCCCTCTGTGTTCTGTTATCCAAGATGGTCTCAGTCTTTGCCTTTCCATTTATTCTCTGTGGGCTCGAGTGACGCACACTGTTATTCATAACTCGTAACAGTCATAGAACCACTGTAAGGAGTCTTAGGGCTCACGCCTTTTGGAAATGGGTGCCCAAAGGGGGGAAGGGATGCCCATTGTTATTCAGGTCAAGCAGGTGGAGGCTGGGGGTGCATTTAAAGTATATAGCTTTTTAAGTATTTGGGATGGAACGCTCCCTGCTGACCTCTGAGACCAGAAGTAAGCTTTGTGCAAACGGTGAAAACTGCAGTCTGAGAATGGGACCTAGGCTGCCGGGCTTGTCCAGCTTGTTGGCAGTGATGTGCCTTGCCGTCCAGGGGCTGGGCCCAAGGCCCAGGGCCCCTTCCGGTTTCAAAGGGAAGGGAAGAACGGGGCTGAGCATTCCACTGAAGAAAAGGGTAGAGAAGGATCCGTGACTGCCTAAGCTTTAGCACCCGAGGTGGACCCAGGGTGGCCCAGTTTCTTCAGGGTGAATGGTGCCCTTTCTGCATTTTGCAGGGGTGAGAATTAGTCAGCTGACCTGTGGGAATTACCCTGTGGGGCCTTGCAAACTGCCTCTGAGCGATCACCCTGGAGACTAAGCTCAAAGGTGTGGCAGTGAAGTGCTGAGGGCTTGCTCCCACAGTGGCCCGAGTGCAGTGGCCTGAGCTCGTAGGTGGCCTTGTGGCTTCGGGGCCAGTGCCTTTTTGTGGGGCAGCTGAGCAGGCTCACACCCCAGGGTCACAACCTGTAACTCGTAACAGTCATAGAACCACTGTAAGGGGTCTTAGGGCTCACGCCTTTTGGAAATGGGTGCCCAAAGGGGGAAGGGATGCCCACGGTGATGAGCAGGCTTCTGGCATGCCCAGAGCAGGGCACTTCTCCACTGGACTGTGTAGTGGTGTGCCAGCGCTCAGCAGGGCCTGCAGGTCCTGGCGTTACACTAGAAGGCCATGGCAGTGCGCCCGACCCACAGAACTTCCTTCCCAACCCCCTTCCACTGCCCCATGTAGAATGAGGGTGGGGGTTAGTGGGAGCCCATCCATTCTCTTGAGCAGCTGCTCCCTGGAAGGAAGGGTCTGCTGATGGGACCTGGGCTTTGGGGCTCCCTTGGGATTAGTGATGCTGAAGAGGACATTACTGGTTTCTACTTTTCTATAAAAGCATTTCTCTGTATACATGTTTTATATACCTCATTCTGATACCTGTGTGTAAAGTGCAGGAAATTGCCCTGCATTTGACTAAATAAAAGACTTCAAATTGCCAAGTTTTTGCCAAATATTGGGAAGCTCTTGGTTACCTTGTAAGTCGCTGTGTGGCTCTGGCCCTGTAACTGGGGGCTGGCAGGCATGCTGCTTGGGTGGTAACTGCAGCCCCTACTTACGACTGTCATGGCAGCAATCTTTTGGGTTGAAGCTGTAAAGATGGGTGTGCAGGCGCCTGGCCACTACAAACTGTCTCCCCCGGGCATTCTTTCAGAGGTGGGGCTAGTTAACATGGAACATCAGGCAGTCTTGCCAGCGGCTGGAGATGGTGGTGGTGGTGCCGCAGCAGTGGGAGATGGGTGTGCTGAGGGGTGGGGCCATCGGGCTGTCTGGAGCAGCTATGGGCTGAGCACACAGCTCAGGTGCCTCCTGGGGCTCCAGAGGAAAGCTACCAAGAGGGGTGTTTGCTGGACGTCAGCAGCGAGGAATGCCCAGGCTGACGGCTGCCCGTGTCCAGACACTGCTGTGTAGACTACTGGCAAGAGGTACCCTGGTTTCTCTGGGAAGCAGATTCTGTTCTGAAGTTGGACTCCTCAAGCTTTGAGAGCATGCACTCGGGTATGTGCATTTATATCACCCAGGATCCATTCTGCTAATGGACTCCCTGTGCAACGGCCCCACGTGCAGAAGTAAGAAACAGCTCCTGACGAAGGAAGTGCTTGTAGTGAGACAAGTGGTAGGTGACTTGTATTCATTTCTTCCCACAATGCAGGTGGGAGCCAATCCTGTGGCCAGGACAGCAGGATATCCACGCTGAGGAGTATGAGTCTCAGAAGGTGGGGACGTGAGGCCCCAAAGGAATGACTCGGCTGGTCGGCGGGAGTCAGCCTGCTCAGGGATTGGGTGGCCTCAGGTAACTCATGTTCTCTGTAGCAGGTTGGTGTCTACATAAGGAGAGGTGATTAGAATTGGGGAGCATGAATACCCCTTGCTGTGTGGAATCGTGTGACCTGGGCCTGAAAAGTGGCCAGGAATATTCTCCACATTTATCTCCTTGAGCCGGCCCCCAGTGACTTTCGCTTTCAGAAATGTCAGTTATGTTAACTGCTTAATTTATTGGGTCTACTCCATGGCCCAGCTTGGACCCACCACTCCCACACGTACAGGGACACATGAGCCGCAACCAGCCATGCAATGCTCGACCTTGCTGCAGCTGCTAGGTGCCTAGGCCTCAAGCCTACAGCAAACTTGCAAACTCCATACACAAGTCTGGTCCATCTAACAAGTAAACTGGCCAGAGATGACATCTAACCCTACAACTCATCAGGTCTATATACAGTATTTCACATATCACCCAACAGATACAATAGCAATATTTAACAGCAACCATTCTCCTGGACCTCTCCCTACCCATCCCACCCCACTGCAATCATCACACACTGCGGTGATGTTCCAAACCTATCCCCAGTTTGTCAAATACGGTGTAAGCTCACGAACACCTAGGCGGTGGCAAACCTGTGCTGATGAGTCCTTGGTGCTCTGGGAGCCAAGGTGGAGGGCCAAGGCTTTGCAGCGCCTGAGGCTGTGACTCAGGAACTGGAAGTCAGGAGCTAGTGAGCTGCCTAGTCAACAGGGAGGTAGAAGCCAGAAAGCACAGCTCCAGTGCTGTCTTCCCCAGCAACTCAGCTCCGGGACTCTGCCACCACCTCTGTGCACCCAATGCTTCCTGTACCAGGCATGGTAAAGGGAGAGCAGAGGCTGCACGAGGACAAGGTCAAGAGTGCAAAGATTCTTATTCCCCCAAGTCACATGCTGGTCCCGTGACAAGCCACGTTGTCCTCCAGACCCCCTCTAGCTCTAGGCAAAGGTCTCAGACTTCTGACCGAGGACACATCGGGATGAGCGAGAACAGCAAGGACACGGGCTTTTTAGAGGGTAGGGTCTTTCCAGCCCTCAGCCTCTTCCTGCACTTGCAGGTGGGGAGGGCGCTGCCCAGCGTCCTCAGCCAGCCTCCAGCAGTGGAGTTAGAGGACGTGAGCTAGATGATCCCCCACACTGATGTGGCTCAACGTGAACACAAGGGTAAACAGAAACCACCACAAACCCATAAACCACTTCAAAACCTACTCCCCCTCAACCCCTGCCCTGGAGAGGGTGGGCACAGAGTGGAAGGGGGGTACCACCACTGTCACTTCACATTCTTGGAGTACCACCTGGCCACCGTCCTTCTCGCATCCACACTCCCGTCTGAAGTCCTCCTGTACCCCGGTGGGCAGCGACCAGAGTCCGCAGGCAGGTCACGCTGGGATCCTGACCAGCAGGTCCAGGCCACGCCATTTAGTGTAAGCAAGAGCCTCCTGGAATCCCACTGCCAGGGAGGTTCCCAAGCAATAGGTTCCTCTTGGCCTAGGAGCCAGGCTGTTTCTTCTTCTTCACAGCTTTCAGGCGAGTGCTGGATTTACAGTTATCAGTCCCCAAAACCTGTGGAGATGCATTTCCCTGGTGCGCGCCTGCTGGCCTCCTCAGGAGGTGGTAGGGATGGCTCGTTCCACTTCTAACAAGTCGCCGATCCACAGGAAGCCTGGACGGCCCTGCCCAAAGCAGGGATGGGGCGCAGAGGGGGCAATGCTGGTTGTGGAACACCCCCCTGCAGGGGGCTGGGCCAGGGCTAGGGGGGCGAGTCCCGGCTCAGGCCATACTGCACGCTCACAGTGTGGTCCAGTTCCTCCAGCTCTGCGGGCAGTGGGATGCCCAACTCCCCCAAGTACAGGGAGAGGGCCTCAAATGAGTCCTCCAGTTTTGAGAATGCCGGTCTAGAAAGAAAAGGAGTTGGAACAAGTTAAGATTTCATAGGGTCATGGCAGGGGGTACCCCAAATAAATGCTTCTTTTATTTTTTTAAAGATTTATTTATATATGCATAGAAGAGCTGGGGTGCAGGCCAGAGGTGTGGGGGGTGAGCGGAGTCACTAGAGACAGAGTGGCAAGCAGAACAGGCAGAATGACTAAAGTACAGGGTTAAGGGGAGCAGCAGGCGAGACAGGGGAGGTCTGCTCACCATGTGGGTCACTTTCCTGGCCAGGGATCGAACTTGGGTTGCAGTAGCTGCCAACAGCTTCATAGTGCTGAGATTTAACCCCTTGCGCCACCAGGGGTCCTCAGATCCTTTCCACATTATCATATCTACTCAGAAAGGGGCACTTCCTACATTCAGCAGTTCTTTCTAAGGAGAAAGCAACCACCAAGCTCAAAATGCCCTTGAAATGCCCCGAAATTCTAAAACATCACAGGCTTATTACTCTTCCCTCCATATTTTTACTTAAATGTCTTGTCACTTTCTCAGACCACCAAATGTTAAAATTGATACCTGCACCCTAAATAATCTTCCTTCCTTGGTTTGACTCTTTCCATAGCATTTCTCCCTTTCTAATATCCAGTACAGTTTATTTATGCACTCTATAGGGGTCATCTGTCAGAATGCTGGCTCCCTGAGGACAGCCATGCTTGTCTTGTTTACTGCTGCATGGCAAGTAATGAGAACAGCACCAGGCACACAGTAGGCGCTCAGTGAATATTTTTGGAATGAATTAAATACATTTACAAACACCATGACTTAGAAGAAATACTAGCAAACAAACATTGTATAGCTTCATATACTCTCCTCAAGCTCTTGTTCTGGTGACGGTGAAGGAGAGGGGTTCTTTGGCCCATAAAGAAACACGATATAGAACCTCCCACCAGCAATCCCAACTCTAAAACAAACCTTTGGAAAACATTTTAAAATAAAGATTATGTGCCAACTGGTTATCGAGGGAGAAGGAGTGGAGTTGGGGAGTGAAGAGAATGCTGATTAGGAGATCATAAAAGATAAATACTTCTTGTGCTAAATATTGGTAAGTACTGGTAATGCCTGAACTTGTTTTTTAAAAAGGGCCATGATTTTTGTAGCCAAAAAAAATGCAATGGTTCCAATTTCCCAATGCACAAACTTGAAAGACTGTGGTTACTTTGGCAACAAGGAAAACTATAACCTGAGCAGAATAAAGATAATCTTTTTAGGGCCTCCCTGGTGGCGCAGTGGGTTAAGCAACACACTATGAAGCAAACCACAGCCGCTGCAGCACGAGTTCGATCCCTGCCTCCGGCCAGGGAGGGGACCCACGTGGCGTGGCAGACCTCTCCTGCTGTGCCCGCTGCTCCCCTCAGCAGTGTACTTCCATTTATCTGCCTGTTCTGCTCACCGCTCTCTGTGGTGAATCCTCTCACCCCCCTCACACCTCTGGCCTGTACACCAGTGCTTGTATGCATAAATAAATAAATCTTTAAAAAAAAAAAGATAATCTTTTTAAAAAGACTATTTGTGCATACAAGAGCTGGGGTGCAGGCCAGAGACACGGGAGGTGAGAGGATTCACCAGAGACAGTGGGGAGAAGAACAGGCAGATCAACCAAAATATATTGCTGAGGGGAGCAGTGGGCAAGGCAGGAGAGGTGCCTAGGCCTCAAGCCTACAGCAAACTTGCAAACTCCACACACGAGTATGGTCCATCTAACAAGTAAACTGGCCAGAGATGACATCTAACCCTGCTGCGCCATGTGGATCCTCTCCCTGGTGAGGGATCAAACTCACACTGCTGTGCCATGAATGCTTCACAGTGTGGCGCTCAACCTGCTGTGCCACCAGGGAGGCTCCAGAATAAAGATAATTTTTTCCCCTCTTTATTTATATATATTTGACATCAATTGTAATCCCCAACACCATTTCACCAGTGCACCATAACCTCAGTCCCTTGTGCTCTTATCTGCCCTCAACCCTCTACCTACACCCTCCCCACCAAGTGTCCCCAATTTGTCCTTGTCTTTTTTATTATTTTTTAATTATAATTATTCTTTTCTTTGATCCTTATTTGGTTCCCTTATATTCCTCCTAGGGGGGAACCATCTGGTAATTTTCTTTTGCCTTCTGACTTATTTCGCTGAGCATAATCCCTTCCAGCTACATCCATGTTCCTATGAATGATTCTAGCTTATCTTTTTTGATTGCTGAATAGTACTCCATTGTGTATATGTATCATAGCGTCCTGATCCAATCATCTGCTTTTGGGCATGTAGGTTGTTTCCAGGTCTTCCCTATTGTAAAGAGTGCTGCTATTAACATAGGGGTGCAGACATTCTTTTGAGTCAGTGTTTTTGTGTCTTTTGGGTATATTCCTAGGAGTGGGATTGCTGGATCATATGGAAGTTCCACTCTTAGTAGATTGAGGAACCGCCATACTGCTTTCCATAATGGCTGGGCCAGCTTGCATTCCCACCAGCAGTGTAGTAGAGTTGCTTTTTCTTCACACCCTCGCCAACATTTGTTGTTGCTAATTTTTTTGGTATGTGCCATGGTGTAAGGTGTGAGGTGGTATCTCACAGTGGTTTTGACTTGCATTTCTCTGATGACAAGAGAAGTTGAGCACTTTTTCATATGCCTGTTGGCCATTTGCATTTCCTTTGGAGAATTACCTTTTTAGCATTTCTGCCCATTTTTTGACTGGATTGTTTACTTTCTTTAGTCTGGTTAGTTCTTTGTGGATCTTTCTGATAAGCCCCTTGTCAGCAGTGTTGTGTGCAAAGATTTTCTCCCAGTTGGTAGGTTGTTGCTTTGTTTTGGTTAGTGTGTCTTTTGCTGTACAGAAGCTGTACAAATGTAGTCCCAGCTCTTTATCTTTTCCTTCACTACCTTTGCTTTAGGTGCTGTGTCTCTGAAGATGTTATTGAGGTGTACGTCATGTAAGGTTTTGCCTGCTTTTTCTTCTAGATATTTTATGGTTACAGGTCTTATGTCTAATTCCTTAATCCATTTTGAGTTGATTTTTGTGCATGGTGAAGGCAGTATTCTAGTTTCATTCTTTTGCATGTAGCAGTCCAGTTTGCCCAGCACCACTTATTGAACAGGCTGTCTTTATTTCGTTGCATATTCTTTGCTCCTTTGTCAAAGATTAGTTGTTCATAAGCTTGTGCGTTTGTTTCTGGGCTTTCTATTCTATTCCATTGGTCTATGTGTCTGTTTTTGTTCCAATACCATGCAGTTTTTATTATTGTGGCTTTGTAGTAAAGTTTGAAGTCTTGGAAGTATGATACCTCCACTCCCCTTTTTTTCAGTCAGGAGAGCTTTGGCTCAGAATAAAGATAATTTTTAAGAGATTTCTTTAAAGGAGAAATTTGGTTAAGTGCATAACAATGCTCACTGTAGGGGCCTCCCTGGTGGTGGAATGGGTTGGGCAACACAGTGTGAAGCAAACCACAACCACTGCAGCACGAATTTGATCCCTGCCTCTGGCCCGGGAGGTGACCCACATGGCACTACGGACCTCTCCTATCTCACCCGCTGCTCCCCTCAGCAGTGTATCTCAGTCAATCTGCCTGTTCTGTTCCTCACTCTGTATCTGGTGAGTCCTCTCACCCCCCTGTACCTCTGGCCTATACCCCAGTTCTTATATGCACAAATAAATAAATCTTAAAAAAAAAAAGATGCTCATTGTAGTAACACTTATTATGACGAAAACTGGAAAAACTTGAACATCTACATTATGTATAATATGTTCAGGCACTTTCAACAGAATTTCATGTAGTCAACAGAAACAATAAGACAGGGTAGTAACAAGGAAAAAGCGGGGCAAAATAGAACTTTTCTCTATTTGAGATTAAAATTTTCTTCTGTTAAAATTGTTTCTAACAGCTGTGTCTGTGTTATGTCCTGGTCACACGTTGCTATGCCCTTGTCTCCCGCCCCTGCTCCGCTACCTGGCATGTCTGAGTTGCCAAAGGTGTATACCACGTCCTTGAGCTCAAGGCTTTTTATACCCTTCTGTCTAGAGAGTCTGGGGCGTGGCCTCAGGCTGTGGCAAGCATTCCAGGACCGTGAGACCTGCGGGAGAAGGGGTACGGTACCAACCTGCTCTCGGGCTCCAGTTTGCAGCAGATGGCAGCCAGGGGGAAGAAGGCTGGGGGGCAATCTGTGGGGACAAACTTTTCCCAGAAAAGCTTCACATTGAGGCCAAAGTCCAGTGTTCGGGGCAAGCAATCAGGATCTGCATACACCTGCCCAATGATCTGTAGGTGAGAGGATGCTGGTCAGGAATGGACTATGGAGGGTGCAGGGGGAGAGAGTGCTGGTTGCATGGATAGGAAGGATGGGCAGACGTGAAAACCAAGGTTGGGGCTGCCCTCACCCCCAACTCTCCAAATATTATTAATCCAGACTTAATCTCTTTCCTGAGAGGCTGGTTACTGAGGAGGGTTTAGAAGAGGCCTTCCTGCAGCACAGGAGGCCCCTGAAAGAGCAGCTCCCCTGTATCCCACCCTGCCTGCTCGTGTCCCCTTGTGTCTGTCTCCTGCCAGCGCTCAGGCTCTGTGACATGGGTGCTAGGTAGGTCTGACTCAGGTCTGAAACCCTTTGGTGCCAGCCTGGTGTGTTATACAGAGCAGATGCTCAGTTGCTCTCTATGAAAGAAAACAACTACGACAAAACCTTCCTTCATTATTCCAGCTGGCCCTTTCCCTCCTCTATCACTCAGCACTTTCTTTGCAGCTATGGAAGCCTTTGGATGTATGTATATTCGAGTACTTCGAGATGCATTCCTGCCTCTAGGAGCCCAAGCTCAGCCTAAGCCTCACTGTGTACCCCAAGAGCCTGCTGGGCTGGCACTTCCAGGTATAGCTATTTCCACTTGCTGGGCTGAGGGCAAGAGTACCACTAGGGTCTGGAGAAAGGGTAACAGGAAAGGGTTGCATCTGGCAAGAGCTACATGGACAGCCGCATGAACGACCATTTGCCCTTCCCTCTGCAGTTCTGACTCTCACCAGCCCTTTTCTGGCTGTGATTACGAGCACGCCACTACCCCTTTCTGAGCCTTGGTTTTCTCACCTAAAAACACCCTGCCCAGTTCTTCTCATGGGACCCATGAGACTCGCGTGTGTCAACAGATACGCTACGAACTGTACAACCCGACACCCGAGTGTTGCATTCACAGTGCGCTGGTCCCTGGGGGCGGAGTGTAGTTCTGAGGCAGGGCCTGGCCTCTGTGACGGTGCTCACCTCACAGAGAACGATCCCGAAAGAGAAGACATCCACTGTTTCATCGTAGCTCTTTCCTTGGAGAACACAGGAGAGCAGGCTATTAGGTGTGGCTCCTTACCTGCTCTGCACTGAGGCTGGGGCCACATCTTTAGACCACAGTCAAGAACCGGGGCTAGAGGGATGTCCCAGAGGTAGCAGGACAGGCACCGTCTGAAAATCATCTTTCCTCAGCCCTGGGTGGGTGGCCTTGAGGTCACCTTGAGGTCCTTGTAAAAACACTGCCCAGGATGGAAACTGCACGGTACGTGAAAGAAAATCGGTTCACCCGGACTCGGCCATTAGCCAACTATGTGCTTTGGGCAAATCACTGAACTTCTGAGGCTCAGACTCCAAAAATGGCATATCAGACCGTTTCTGATGTCTCAGAATATGTTTCAAGAATCCTAGCCAACATCTTTGATATCCACAAGGGGGCACCACACAGGTTCTCAGCACAATAAAGAAAAGGCTACAAGTTGGGTTGATAAAGAGCCTGAGCCCTGAGCCATCCTTGGGAACAACCAACAGTCACAGTCAGGCCTCAAGCAAGGCCCAGGATGGGCCACTGACTAGCTCAGGGAGGTAAGAGTTTATGAAGCCCGGCCTGGCAAGGCATACAAATTACCCAGCCCACAGCTCTGTATCTGGCTCTACACTTCACAGGTTTCCCCTGGAGCTCCTGGGCTTCTCCCGCTGAGATGTGGCTTCCCGCTCCCCGCTGGGGGCTCGTGTGCTACAGGGTCAGGACTCACCATTCAGCATTTCAGGGGCCATCCAGTAAGGGTTTCCCACCACCGTGTAGCGCTTCTTACGGTCGTTCTTGCGCAGGGTGCGTTTCTTAGTGTTGGCCTTCTCCACTGTTGGTTTCTTCCTTTCCTCTACTATGAGCCGAGACAGCCCAAAGTCTGCCACCACTACAGTCTTGTCCTGGTAGGGCAAGGGAGAGGTCAGGATTTGCGGGGGCCAGCTTCAAACCTGGCTGTGGGGTGATGGCACAGGTAAGGACGCCATCAAAGGGAGAAGTTACATGTAGCAAAAGAAAGCAGAGTAAAAGCTCTCCCAGGTAGCTGTGCTTTGGCATTGGTTTTCTAACCTCCTGACCGCTGTGCACAGCTGAGGCCCCGGGGCCTGGAAGGTAAGGCTCTGGGAACTGGAAGATGGAACTCAGGGCAGACAGGGAGTTTCTTTGCTGCCCTCTCCTCCACCCCCTACCCAGCCTATCTGTTCCCCCAAAGATTTAAGGCTGTGGCTAGAACCAGGATAGGACAGAAGAAGATAAGGCGCAGGCAGTCACTGAGGGGACCTGGAGAGATAAACTTCAAATAGCTGGAGGGCAGTCAAGTGAGAAAGAGATTAGGATTGCTTGGCGTGGGTTCAGAGGGTGGGACAGTGGGACACCCAGGAATCCAGACAGCAAAACAACAGGGGCAATAACATTGTAACAACCAGAACTGAGGAGCAATGACAGGAATGCTGGCCCCAAGCCTGTCACTAAATCTTAGCTCTGGCCTCAGGCTGACATAGCAGCAGGCGGCACAGCTGTAAAATGGGGTGGACGGCGAGCTGTTTTACGGAACCATCTTGGGCAAAGCAGGTGAAGGAACCTCCTACAGTAAGGAGGAGCTTCTGAAGTCCCTTCTAAGAAAAGGATTTTAAAGGCTGCTCTGGGAGGAGGTGGAACTGTGCTTGCACGTGTCCAGGAGCTCCCAGAAGACGGAGGAGAAAATCAGGGGCAGCAGGAAGGTCACGATAGGAGCTCCTGGGTGATACCTCTGGTGTAAAGCAGGAAGGAAGGGTCAGTCTCCGCTGACAAGGCAGGCAAGGGAGCTGACCCCAGGGGAGACCGAGTGCAACAGGACATACCAGCTTGATGAGGCAGTTGTGAGAATTCAGGTCCCGATGGATGATGCACATGGAGTGCAAATAGGCCTGGAAAAGAAGCATGAGTTGAGGCCGGTGGCAACTAACGCAACCAGACCTGACTCCGGAATTGGGGCGTGGGCCTGCTCTTTTCCCAGGCCATCCCCACCCGCTTCAGCTCCCAGCCTGAATCCCAGGGTCCTGCCTCCTGATGCCATCACCATGCACCAGTAACAACAGAAAGCCAAAGCTACCTGAGTCCCTCATTCTCCCTGCTGCCACCTGCAGCCCGTCCTTCTGTTCATCGCCCCCAAGCTCCCAAGCCCGTGGCTGCTCTAAGCCCTCACTGCCCTCCCCCTGAACGCCCCCGCACTCCTGAGCCCTGCTTCCATCCCCTCTTACAATGATTTCATTTAGATCAGGGCATTCTGAGCCAGGCGCAGTGACCCTGGACCCCACTCCCAGCCTCAGCTCAGCCTCTTGACTCCTGCTCCTCCATCCTCCCTGCCTTGTAACAGGGAAGAAGCGACCTCCTCCTGCCCTGTTGTCCTGCCATTCCCCTCCCCTGAGACTTGGCACTTTGTCTACACTTTAACCTCTGCCTCTTTCTAGACAAATGTTTCCAAACTAGTTTCTATGTTATTTGCCCCCTCTAGGTCTCCACCTCTGGTTTCTGCCATTCCTTGTACCACTTCCTTTTCCTTCCCCCAGCAAATGTGGAAGAAGCCATTTCCCCAGTCCAGTCCCTTACACCACTGCTTCCAAGCCTTAGGACCCCGGAGCTACTCACACCACCAGGGAGCTCTTTCTAAGCTCTGGAGCTCATGACCTGCCTGCCCATCACTTCCTTAAAGGTTGCCCGGCCTCCCTCACACCTGAGACTCCTGTGTGCCTGGTTTTTCCTTCCAGCCTCCTCAGTACCACTCCTTCTTAAAGCTATCTTGTCTTCATACGCTGAGTGCCCCTGTCCCAACCACAGATGCATCTACTTGCTCTTCCTCTGCAGATGAGGCAATTGGCAGCTGCTCCCCAAGTTCCAGCCTCAGGAACCAGTCTCATACTCAGGAGGATCCTGAGATGTTCTCTCAGCCCACCAGCCTCAGTGGGTACCTATTCTAGCTCTTCCTGAACCCATTTCCTGTCTGTCACCCCCTTCCCCAAATATGTTGACTGATACTACATCCTTCTAGACACCTCAAGCCACCCCAGTTCCTCTTCTCCCTGTCCCTGTTCCCTCACTATCAACCAGTTTCGCCATTCTGACTTCACGCTGCCTCCCAGTCTCCTTATCACAGCCATACCTCGATTAAGAAACCTGAAATGCTCCATTGGTTCCCTGCCCATTCTCCTTGCTCAGAGTTCTCCCAGCTCTCCCTAACCCACTGACCACACCAGACTCATCTGCACAAAGGCGCAGCTCTGGTCACGAAAGTCTGTTGCTTAAAAATGTCTTGTATCTTTTGATCTTCCCAAATACAGTCCAGACTCCCTGCCTTGAAACACAAGGCCCTTGTCCCCAGACTAATATTGTTTTTAGGGACCCCACAGGAAAAGCAGGGGTCTAAATTGTAGGAGTAAAGGTCACACTGACTAGTCCAAGATCCTGGCTCTGTCTGCTCCAGCCTCACCTTCTCACCTGGAGTCAGTGCTGCTCTAAGGGGTAAACACACACGTGCATGGAGTCCCTCGGTTTAGGGCCTGGCACACCGAAAGCACTCAGTGATCACCCTTTCCCAGGTGAAGGAGATAGTTATTTCCTCTCCTCTCCGTCCAGGCCTCTGCTGCTACCTCCACCTTGGGATTTCTCAGGAACAATTCCGACCTACCACTCGGGCCTGCACTAGAACTCATTTCCCACTTCTCTGACTTCCTAGGGGCCAAGGGTCTCTGCTGGCCCAAGAGCTCTCAGCAGTTGGATACCGTTGAGATAGCAAGGTCTGGCCACCGTGCGCTAGTTTCTCTAGTTTGCTTTGTCCTTGCCCCACTTGCCCTTGAAGAGCTGAAATTCTCTGAGGGAAGGTCTGCAAGCTGGAACAGTGAGCTGGGGGCGCGTTCACTGGCGCAGAGGGCTCAACCATAGCTGGTGAGGGGCCAGCTCACGTAAGCTGCCCATGTGGGTGTCTGTCTTCCAGGGCCTGCCGCAACTCTCACACCTCTCCTCACAGCCCCCTCTGCTGGCAGGGCTGTTAACAGGACTTACCATTCCAGAAGCGATGCCTTTGGCAAACCTGACCTTCTGCTGCCAGGGAAACGGATCCTGCAGGATGAGGGAATGTGCATCAGACGTTGGTTGAGCCCCGTAGCACTTGTGGTCTTGGCCCCAGGGGTCAACATGGTTTGCCAGTGACCCCTCCCTGCTTACGCCTAGTCCCACCAGCTGACCCTTTGCAGGCAAAGCAGCGAGCCCGTCTGGCTTTCACGGTGCTAGGGCAGTGACAACACAGGTGTCCCACTGATACCCTTCAGGCTGCTGGGACCCGAAGGGGTGGTGTGCTTACCACGCTGCGCAGGAAGTCTTTCAGTGTGCCCCCCTCAATGTACTCTGTCAGCAGGTTCAGCTTCTTGTCCTTGTACAGCACACCGATGAACTTGAGGACATTGGGGTGGTCTAGGCTTCGCATCACCTTCACCTGAGGGCAGGGGAAGCCAAGGAGGGAGGTGGTTACTTCTCACTGTTTTCCTGACCCCTTCCCGTCGGGGAGTCGGCCTGAAATGTGCTACTTCAGTTTCCACATGAGGTGGTATGGCAAGGGCACTAAGGTCAGGGCAGGGGGTAGAACACCTCTACACGGATGGAGATGGCCTCTCAGGCCTCATCCGTGGTTCCCGCCTTTCTGGGGGTTACGTGGGGTGGGGAGCACCTGGAACGCAAACACATCTAACTGAAGTAATGGAGCGACTTAGGGGCGGTGAACACTGTAAATGCTCAGGGGCTATCAGTTCTCGGGGAGGCCCTGTTGCAGGCCCCATCAGCAGGTGCTAGGTGATTACAGCATCTACTTGCATGAAACGGTCTGTTTTCACAACTGCCACCCGCCCTGTCTGTCAGTGCCGCTGAACCACGTTGCATTTGTTGTTTCCCTTGTACTGACTCGTGCTGTTCTCAGTAAGTATGTACTGAACAAACAATTAGGCAGCAATTCAGGGCGCAAGGACACTCCCTCAGTGCTCATTTTACTCAGCCTTTCAGACAACTATTCCAAACTAAGTTCCCGCTTGAAACCATTAAGGCTTTCCTCTTCCAACAGTGACATTAGACTCCCAAGCCCCCTTCTTACCTCAGTCAGAAAGGTCTTCTGGGTCTCTTCGTCACACCGAATTAACTCCTTCATCACCATGACTTTGCCTGTGGCTTTGTGCGTCACCTACAGGGAGGGCAACTATTAGGGGTGCAGAAAAACCAGAGGTAGGTCTGGGAGGTGTTTGTGAAAATCTGTACAACTGGCCATTCCATTCCAGCCCTTGGAGGACACCCTCCAGACCAGACTGACAGGCATGTGTAGAAGACACACAGCACAGGGCAGCAGGGGACTCAGAGTCTGCGCGCACCTCCGCCCTGGAGCTGGGCATGCACAGAAGAGCGGCAAGAATCCAGAGAGGGGGAGTGGAGAAAGCAGGGAGGATGGTGCCAAGCCAAGCAGGGGCACTGGTCATCTGACACAGGAGTGACTTCGGTGGGTGAACAGAGGTCTTGGGGTAGAAGGGTCAGTGCCACGGACATGCACCAGGGTGCTGGGTGGGGTGGGGGTGAGCTCTCCAGCCCCACAGCCCCGCAAGCTGAGATACATGGCTTACCTGACCCCCCCTCCCAGCTCTCAGCAGAGGAGGAGAGAAAGAGACAGAGGTTAGTCCCCAAGACTACTCATCAGGGAGGCAGGAGCCACTTCCCCATATGCTCCCTGCAGCACACCAGCATTGAGATCTCTGGGTGCCTTCAACATCCATGAGTGGATGTGGGAGGTCCCCACTGACAGACACAGCTCATCCCAATTCAGGTCTCCAGAGCTCACTTTAATAGCAAAGCTGCCCTTAGTGGTCTGGGAGGGTCGGGGGGAGGGGGGCAGTCCCTGCACCATCACCTGCAGCCAGGAAGAAGGCCTGGCATCCCACAGGAGTGAGGTCGTGTGATATGAAGTGCTTGAGAGAAGGTGAGTGCTGGGGGCAGAGAACAGAGCGGTTACTGCCCGCACGCACCTTGATGGCCTGCCCGAAGAAGCCCTTCCCCAGGACCTCTCCGTGGATCAGGTCACATGGCCGGAAGATCTGCTGTGAGTAGCTGCTGGAACAGCGGAGGGACTCGGAACGACTGATGTCACGGCTGAGCAGCAGTGGCTCCTTTGGGGAACTGGGGCCAGGGGACCTGGAGATGCTGTTACTGCGCCTGATGATGGGAAAAGAAGGAGGCAGGGATAGGGTAAATCGGCAGAGATCTGCAAGGAAACCCTGAAGGCAGGAACCTCAGGGATACTGGCCTATTCTAATGCCTGCAATGCAGGTGCCGTGACAGAGGAAAGCAGACTATGACATCAGACAGATGAGCCACTTTGGGCCCACAGACATCAGTGGTTTACTGAAGCATAATAAACACAGTCAAAATGGGGACTCTAAGTACTTCCTGCCTGGAACAATCGACTAGATTCTATTTGCTTATATTACAGCGCTATGGATGGTCATCTCCCACCCTTCCGTTGTCGGCTCGCATTAAGGCAGTAACAGGGTTGGGAGGACAGGGCGGCACCATCTGAAAAATGACAACGGGGTTCAGATAGGTTCCACACCTTTGTACCTATTATACTTCCTAAATGGAAAACTAATAAGCTTGTATGACTTTTACAGCATTAAAGCCATTGTGTACATTTTTAAAGCAGCCAATAACAGTAATGGTTTATGGCTGTTACTATGACTGAGGAAGGGACGACAAGGCTAAATTCTTAGCACTGGGCCTCCCTGGTGGCATAAGAGTTAAGTCTCAGCACTAACAAGCCATCACCAGCCACTGTGGTATGAGTTCGAGCCCTGGCCAGGGAGCTGACCCACATGGCGCAGCAGCAGATCTCTCCTGTCTCTCTCGCCGCTCCACTCAGCAGTGTTTCAGTCAGTCTGCCTGTTCTGCTTCCCACTCTGTCTCTGGTGAATCCTCTCATCCCCACCCCCATGCCCCCAGCCAATCTCCTGTACCTCTGCCCTATACTCCAGTTCTTTTATGCATAAATAAAAAAATAAATGAATTGTTTAAATTCTCAGCACTACAGGTAAACTGCAGCCCTGCAATCTTCTGTCTGGGGCATGCAATTGCTTCACCTGGGCTACCCAGAAAGGACAGCCCTCAGGCTTCTTAGCCCCTTCTGCTCTTTTCCCAACCCCTCCCCTCTAAAATGTAGCACAGGTGAGTTGCCCTGCCCCCTCTCCTTCAAGATGATCCTTCAGGGCCTCCCTGGTGGCACAGCGGGTTGCGCACCACACTGTGAAGCATCCATGGCACAGCAGCGTGAGTTCGATCCCCGGCCAGGGAGGGGACCCACATGGCACAGCAGACCTCTCCTGCCTCGCCTGCTGCTTCCCTCAGCAGTGGATTTCAGTCGATCTGCCTGTTCTGCTCCCCACTCTGTCTCTGGTGAATCCTCTCACCTCCCACACCTCTGGCCTGTACCCCAGCTCTTGTAAACATAAACAAATCTTTAAAAAAAACAAAAAAAATACCCTTCAAATACCTGAGCAGCTTTCTAGCCAGCCCCACAACTTCCCTTTAGGCCATGTTCCCTGACCGTCCCTACCAGCTGGCTTGTGATGATGGCCAGGAGAGCAGCCAGGAATGATGGGAGCAATCTGTGGGGAGGGCTGTTTCCAAAGATGCTAACCAAGAGGGCCCTGCCTGATTCTGCCTGACCAGGAAGGTGGATAAAGAAACTGAGTCTTAGCAATACTAACACCTCACATTTACTGAGTGCTGACTGTATACCCAGTCACCAAATTACATCCTTTTCCATGCGGAATTTTTACATAATCGGTAAGAAAGCCATGTCTACTCTGCAACACCTTTTCATGGATGTGGACACAGCGGCTCGCAGAGATGAAGTGCCTGGTGTAGGGAGGGAGCTCAACTCGAAGGGATGGCACAGGCATTTCTGCCCCAAGAGCCAGTGTTCTGGACTCCTGCTCCCGAGTGTCCCTGCCTGACACCTGTACCCAGGGACGCTGCTTCTTCCCATGAATCTGGACAACTGAGAGGTTTCAGTTACTGACCTCTCAAACTAAAAGAGCTGTGGAAGTCTCTTGCTTTACACTTTTCAACATCCTTGTCCATGCTTACAACCTTGCCCCTCCTGTAGCCTGAGCCCCGCGCTTCCCCCAGGACATGCTGCCCTTCAGGGTCCAGCGTCGCTGCTTCCTGTCTCGCTTAGGAGTTCAGTGGACAGCTCGAGCCTCTGGTTTCTAAGGAAACCTGGCAGCCAGCTGGATCAGATCATGCACAGGCCCTGGCTATGAAATGTGATTCCATGGGAGGCAGGGGTGGGGTGGCTGGGTCAGCACAATCCTCATAGCCAGTCCCTGGCCAGATGGTTCTCTTCCTGACTGCTGGCCTCAGAAAGTCGGCTCTGTCTCATCTGGAGGCGAGGCATGGGAGAGAAGAGCCAGAGTGGGAGGTGGCACCTTAGTGAGCGTCTCCTCAGTGTCCCTTCCAGATTTTCCTTGGCATCCAGGGTGCTGAGGGTGTGAGCGTGTCCAGCATTCTTCATATGGGAAGACAGTCGAGCGTCTAGCCGCAACTGGTCCAGATGTTGAGAGACGGGGTCATGTTCAATCAAGACCTGCAGCGTCTGGCTTGTCTGGCTAATTGCGTCCTCTACCTGTGGTCAAGAGCAGTGTAAGCATGGCTCCCAGAGGTTGCTCCATCCAGGCCACCCGCTGACAGCCCGGATGGTTGCAGGACAGTGTGGACAAGGCTCGACTTGGCTAATGGTGGCCTCCAAGTGCCAGGAGCCCCACAGTGCCCTCTGCCTGGCATCCTGGCAGTGCTTCCATTTGTCAGGCCATTCCTGCTGCCTTGGGAACACGCCCCGGCTGACAAGGTCACCAGGGATCGCAGGCTCGGTGATACGACGAGAAAACAGGCTGGTGTGGGGAGAGGTAAACCCACAGCCAGGTCTCCCAGAGGCTCCAGTCCGTGCCCCACCCCGAGATAGACCACGCCACAGGTACCTCCTGCACTCGCAGTGTGCGCACGGGGGTCCCGTTGATCTCCAGGATGCGGTCCCCAGGGTGGATGGCGTTCCGGTTGTTGGGGCTGATGTGCATCCGGTTGACCCTGGGCAGAGAGGCGAGGTAAGGCAAAGGCATCCCACAATGTGTCTAATTTTGCTTTTTCAGGGAAGGCTTTTTCCTGGTACCAAGCCCCTGGAGGTCCCCAAAGCCCAGGCCAATTACAGGGAAAGGCAACACTCTTCCCAGGGTGCCCCATCTTGGCAAAGGGCAGTACCACTCCCCAGTGCTGAGAAACATCACCCTCCCCACTGGGGTTCCATCACTGCTCCCCAGTCCTCACCATCTTAGAGAAACTTCCATCAACACACTAACCAACATTTCTACCCGGATCTTCCAACAGCCTCCCACTGGGAGGCTTCCAGGCTTGCTACTTTCCCATCAAACTTCCACACCTGTGATCCTTCTACAATGCTAATCTGGTCACCCCATTGTTTAAACCCCCCAACTGACCAGCTGGGTCCTCATGATTCAGGCCCTCCATGACTTGGCGTAGCCTCTTCTCTGACTACGCTCAACCTACAATGACGACAATCTACACCAGACACAACCACAGATTCCCATGGCCCTGCCCTGAACACAGCTCCCTGCCCTCTTTATCTAATGAGGCTTTAGAGCAATCTCACTTCCTTCCTAAGAGCCCCAGTCCTAGTAATTCACTCTCACTGCAAGCATCCGGTCCCCAGCACAAAGTAGGCACATAATCACTGTTTACAGGCTGGGGGCCACAGCTGCTTCATTTCCAGTATTACAAACACACTGATTCTTTCCCCATCCAGGCCCACTCGGCCTGGACCTATGATGGAGAGTTAATCTCTTTTCAGTCATGGACTCTATTTTCTCCTTGATTCACTCAACCAACAAAATAAGGATCAGTGAACACCTCCTACATGCAGTCTTCCAGGTTGCGGGCATGCAGTACTGAGTAAGACTAAGTTCCAGAGTGAACAGGTGATAAACTAGTACATATAATCGCGTCAGGTAATTTCAAAGATCAAACATGATCTGAAACTTGACTCGTGAAAGGTGAGAGATTCTGGTGTTAAGTAGCAGGTAGGAAAGAGCCTATAGACAGAGAGGGCAGTAAGTGCCAAGGTCCAAGTGTGATGACAGCACAGTGAGTTCCAGAAGAGAGACAGGAGATGAGAATGAAGGGAACTCTGCATAAGAGGTGGAGTCCAGAGGCCCTTGAGGCCCATGCATGGAATCTGCAAGAATTCCAGGCTCCGGGTTCTTGAAATACTTACTCCTTCACCTGCACAGTGGTGGCATAGTTGGAGCAGGCGCTCTCCACAGACACGGAGAAGCCCCGCCTGCCCTCAGTGGTGGCCGGCATCGAGATGAGTGTGACGGAGTAGGGCAGCTGGTCCTGAACAGACTCCGTGGAGAGTCTCTCAAACATGGGTGCCAGCACCACCTCATTGTGGCACTTCCCGCTGGCAAGAGAAGCACAAGGGTGCTAAGATCCTGGAGGCCCCCCGGGAAGCCCCCGCAACCACTGTGCCATGTGGCTCACACCACAGTACCGACAGTCCCGCTACACTGCATCTGCCACGAATCTAGCCGGTCACTCAGCATGAAGAGCCTGGGTCCTCTGCGGGAGGGCTGGGACTACAAGTGAGATGGTCTGAGTTCTCTTCTCTTCACCTTTCATTCAAGGGGAGAATCTTGCACTATCCCCCTTCACCTCTCTGGCCTGACTTCTGGACTGAGTGAGTTGTAGAGGGCTTTTGTCTCTGATGTTCTGGGATCCTTCTCCAACAACATCTTTCTAGTCTTTCTCTCCCTCTGGGAAGACTGAAGGGTTGAGCAGTATTCTCACAGTAGGTAAGGAGAGAGGGCATAAATAAGCATCTCATATACGACTACAGAGTTGACTAAGAACACTGACATGACAGGAATCCAGTGCTCTGGTAGCTCAGTAATTTTTCTGCCATGCTCCCACCTGTCCCTCTCTCTTGACTCCTTTTATAAGGAGGGCGGGCACGGGGCCACCGTCTTACCAGTAGAGGGTGGCGTGCTGTACCAGGGCATACGCATCTCCATCTTCGATGATCACCTTGCAGCTCATACAGGCAAAGCATTCTGGGTGGTATTTGAACTCTCCAGCCACCTGTGCGCAAGGTGGGGAAACATGTGGACAAAGGAAGGAAGTGAGTTGTTTTATTCCTCAAATGAGGGCAGGGGTAGGTGAATGACCTCCAGTTAAGAATCTATAGGCCCTAACTGTAATCTGTCCTTTCACTCCCTGCCCTGGAGTTTCCAGAGGAATTGTTACGCTACTGTGTCTCTGTTACCTCTGAGGCTGTAAAAAACTGTCTTGGTCTCAGCCAGGAGAAGAAATCTTCAGAAATAACCATCCCCACTAGAAAGACTCACAGTTCCTCCAACAGTGACTAGGTGTAAAGCTCTTGTCTAGAGGAGCGAGATGGGAGCTCTCTCTGCAATCCATTCCAGGGTCTTTCCCCATGTATTCCCCATCACCGTAACACCAGTGCACCATCACCTCAGTCCCCCGTGCTCCTATCTGCCCTCAACCTTTCCCCTCTTCCCTCCCCACCAAGTGTCCCAAATTTGTCCTTGTCGTTCCATTTTTGGTTTTTGTTTCTTTCTTGTTATTATTATTATTGTTCTTATTCCTTTTCTTGATTCTTATTTGGTTCCCTTATATTCTTCCTAAGGGAGGAACCATCTGGTATTTTTCTTTTGCCTTCTGACTTACTTCACTGAGCATAATCCCTTCCAGTTCCATCCATGTTCCTATGAATGCATCTAGTTTTCCATTTTTGATTGCTGAGTAGTATTCCATCGTGTATATGTACCACAGCTTCCTGATCCACTCATCTGTTTTTGGGCATTTAGGTTTCAACCAGTTATGTTTTTTTAAGGTCCTCATCCCACTGCATTGTGTCTCCTTCCTGACTGCCTGCCCATCCACCACTCCATCACTGGAATATTATATATTGAGGTAAGTCTCTTGCCTGGCACTTACTAGGTACGCAACAAACATTTCTTAAATGACTGAATAAGGGGAGAGGTCTTGGATAGGGGAGGACCAGAAGACAAATGGCCCTGGGGAACTGAAGCGGTTTTTAATGCACCCTGAACAAGATGGGTAGAGACAGAGGAACTCACTCACCATGACGGGCCCTGTCATCAGCAGAGAACATCCATGGCAGAACTCCCCAAACTTCCCCCAGTAGTCCTTGTGGCAGTAGAGCTTCCCGTCCTTTTCATAGTACCAATTGGTGAGGGGTTCCTGGCATTCTGAACACCTGCAAGGTAAAAGAATAGAAGAAACTCTCCTGGACTCTTGGAACCAGACTATATGGAATGTCCCTGGTTCTCGGGTCAAACAACAAAAATGGAGAAACCACTCTGACCCAGATCCAGATTGTGGGGGCAAAGTTTACTGCTATCTCCCCAGAGGAAGCCAGTTCAAAGTGAACAAGACCTCAGACATCAGCTCTGTATTGCCTGACTCTGCTAGTAGATGAGTGTTTCTTAACCTCTTTGGGTCTTGAAGACCTTGGAGAATCTGATAAGAGGCAAGGAGCCTCTCCCAGAAAATTGCACAAATAAGAAAAATGTGCATGTGATTTAGGTATGAGGACTGAAAGGCTGTTCATGGTCCCAGTTCAGAATCTCTGATTTAGAGAGATAAACCTTGATGAACCAAACTGCATGCTCCAAAACCTAACCATTACCAACAACATTCTTGCCAAAAATGCTAGGCATAAAGAAACAATCAGGCAGGGCCTCCCTGGTGGCACAGTGGGTTAAGCAATGTACTATGAAGCAAACTGCAGCCACTGCAGCACGAGTTTGATCCCTGCTGCTGGCCAGGGAGGGGACCCACATGGCGCAGCAGACCTCTCTCCTGCTGTGCCCGCTGCTCCCCTCTGCAGTGGGTTTCAGTCAGTCTGCCTGTTCTGCTCCCCACTCTTTCTGGTGAATTCTCTCACCGCCCGCGACTCTGGCCTGTATCCCAGTTCTTGTATGCATAAATAAATAAATCTTCAAAAAAAAAGAAAGAAAGAAACAATCAGGCAAATCCAAAACACAGGCCCTTCTATAAAATATTGGTCTAGACTCTTCTAAAAAGTTAGTATTATGGGGGAAATAAGGGCACAGAGATTTTAAAAAATCTAAAGACAAATCAACCAAATGCAACACCTAAACCTTGGATTAGATTCTGGATTAAAAAAATAATAGTTATGAGTGACATTTTTGGAGTAAATAAGGAAATCTGAATTTGGATTATATGTTATATTGTCAATTACTGTCAATTTTCCTAGATGCAATAATGATACTCTGGTTATATGGGAAAATTCTTAGAAACATATTAAAGCAATTAAGGCAAAAGTCAACATACCTGCAAATTACTTTTTTTTTTAAAGATTTATTTTATTTATGCATACAAGCACTGGGATACAGGCCAGAGTTGCGGGCGGTAAGAGGATTCACCACAGAGAACGGGGAGCAGAACAGGCAGATCAACGGAAGTATACTGCTGAGTGAAGCAGCGGGCACAGCAGGAGAGGTCTGCTACACCTTGTGGGTCCCCTGCCTGGCTGGCAACAGGGATCGAACTCGTGCTGCAGTGGCTGCGGTTTGCTTCATTGTGCGTTGCTTAACCCACTGCGCCACCAGGGAGGCCCACCTGCAAATTACTTTTAAACAGCTTAGCAAAAATAATTGCCATTGTGTATATGTACATGTGTGTACAGACAGACAAAGTGTTTGCACAGTTAACAAATGCTTAGTTTAGTGAAGGGTACACATGAGTAGTCTTTGAACTGTTCTTTTAATTTTACAAAATAAAACAGTGGGATAAAACCAAAACTCCATACAAGATGTATATATTAGATCTACAGCTACTTTCTCCTCCAATTACCTGGTGATAAAGCCCTATCTCCCATGTTCTCATTGTGAGCACAGACAAGTAAGTATAGACACCATTTCTGAGCTTCCTAGCACCCAGAGCTAAGAAGTCCCTGAACTGCTGAGCCCACGTCTCATCTTGTTTTCCAGTTAACAGACTATTTTTGTCAATGCCTCATACCACCCATACTGGCCCCACCCTTGCTTCTGAGAGGCAAGGTATATGTAGCTACCTCCTGGTCTGAATCCCGACCCAAACACTTACTAGTTATGTCATCTTGGGCAAGTGACTTTTCTTCTCCGAACCCAACAAAATGGACCACTGTGAGAATGAAGTAAAATGTTTTGGTTCTCTCTGGTGGCGCAGGGTTTAATGTCTCAGCGCTATCAAGTTATCCTCAGCCACTCCAGCATGAGTTCGATCCCCCGTCAGCAAGTTAATCCACAGGGCAAGGCAGACCTCTCCTGTCTTTTTTTTTTTTTTTAAAGATTTATTTATTTATGCATATAAGAGCTGGGGTATAGGCCCCAAAATCGCGGGAGGTGAGGATTTACCAGAGACAGAGTGGGCAGCAGAACAGGCAGAGCAACTAAAATTCACTGCTGAGGGGAGCACTGGGTGAGGCAGGAGCGGTCTGCTGCACCATGTGGGTCTCCTCCCTGGCCGGAGATCGAACTCGCATTGCTGTGTCACGGATGCTTCACAGTGCGGGCGCTCAACCTGCTGCGCCACCAGGGAGGCCCTGGTAACTCACATTATTGACTACTTATTGTCACTAGCTGGATAGCTTTGGATGACTTCTCTCAGTAGTTCTTCCTCATTGACAAAATATGGGTAATAGCATCCCACAATAAAGATCCTGTGAAGGCTAAATTAATGTATGAGAAAAGTCTTAAGCAAACTGTGAAGGGCAAGACAAGTGTGTTACTGCAGTAACTTTTTAGGCACTGCAGATAAGCACTCCTACCCTACCTTTCAAGAGCTTATAAGGAATCAGGGAGAAGAAAATCTGAACAACAAAAATATCCAAACAAAACTTAATTAACAAAGCAAGGTGAGAGACCACAAAGAACCCTACAACATTTGAGCACTGCATGAGGTAGAGGAAAGAGAAAGAAATCAGTTGAAGCAGGTGTGGAAAGCAACTGGGCAAGGAAGGTCCAAAGAAGCAGGACCAGAAAATCCCGCTTTATGGGGTGTTGACTGCCTCTCTTAGCTGCTCAACACACACCGGTGGCTTCTCCCCGCAGCAATTTCCATCCTGTACCACTTCCTGCTTGTCCTATGAATGCTGAACTTCAAGGTTTTGAGCGCTAAGTGGTATGAAGAATGTGGATGTGACATACACAGTGAGAGCCATAAATTATAGAGCTGGAGGAGAACCCCCATGCTGGGTACGTAGCTTAAACTCCTCTTAATGTAAGAAGTGTGTTGTATGAACTCTGAATTGGGGGGAGGGCAGAGATCTCGGTTCAAGTTCTTGGGAGAGATATACCCTTAACAAACCCCTTTCCCTCTCTGGTCATTTCCCTACCTGTGACAGGAGAGTTTAGACTATACCCTAGGTCCCTTCAACTCTATGCATAGCTGTGTTTCTAAGGTTCAAATCTCAGCACCGCCAACCACCACTTACCACCTAAGTGATCCTGTGACAGCTGCTTCATTTCTCATTTTTGAAGTGGGAATACTTTATTTTTAGAGTAGCAGTGAAGATTAAATGCAGCTCATCACACCTGTGAGGTGCCCAGTGGCGGGCCAGCGCTAGAAGCAGGGGCCTGCTTCTTGCCTCCCACCTGGTAACTTAAAGCTCCTGGGTGCGTGTCTTTTTCCTTTGTTAGACTGGTGAGCTCCGAGGACAGAAACAGTGTCCCATTTACTCTTGGTAGACTTAGTACCTAGAAGAGAACCTGGCTGAGTAAGTCCTTAGCAAATATTTCCAAACTAAAAATGGTGCGAGAGGCAAGAACCAGGGGTTCTGGTGACAGCATAAGAGTTCTGAGCTCACGGTCACCAGGCCCTGCCCTTCTATTTACAATGGAGAAAAGCTGGTGTATTTGCACCCAACACAGGCCTGGGCCCTGTTACACCCTTGCTATGGTATGTGTGCCGCAGGGCATGGGAGCACCAGAACACGTCCTTCTTTCCATTGCCAATATCCTGCTTTTGTTTGCTGCAAGTAGCCCTGACCAAGCCCAGGAGAGGGGGCAGGGAAAGAAACGAGTGCAGGCCTGCAGGAGGAAGTCACAGACCTGCTGGGAGAACACCTGGCTGGAGAGCGACACAGCACCAATGTCTGTGTCAAGTACAGCCTTTGGCAGGCATAGCGACACAGCTGGAATCGGCCACCAGCTGCCTCTGACCAGCAGGGCGGTGTAAAGCTGACAGGAGCACTGGCTGTGGTCCCCTAGGTGTTCTGCCACAGAACACAACTGGTCCCTAGGCCACCGGAGAAGCTGTCATTGAGTCCATGATGAGATAGTATCAAAGCTACTGTGACCGTTCACTTGAATGGCAGCATAGTTTGGACTCTGCACAAGGCGCCTCGCTTATAGTATTGCTAATACTGACCACACCTTGCAAGGTGATGGGATGATCTCGGTTTTTACAAACCAGGAGACTGAAAAACGGTCAAGTCACTACGGTAAAGTCACCAACACATACTGATGGAGCTGGGGTCTGAACCTACGTGTCCTCGTTACCAAGCCAGCACCACTGCCTCATCACCCGAGTGCCGCAGCACACCTGCTGGGGTGGGCCCCTGGATTGTCTTCCGTGAAAATACAGACTGGAGCCTGAGAGCTCAAGGCCCTGTGAGCATTAACTCCGTGGGGCTTCTCCTTCGGCCAAAATACTGAACATTAAATGGCACGATTCTCCTGTCACTGAAAGTAAACATTCTGACCCCCAGCAGCCTCTGCCCTTCAAGGAAAGAATCCAAAGAGCACTCTGGAAATGCCCCCGCTCAGGTTGTCAGGGACCATGTCCACATGTTCTTCCTAAAGCCAAAACGTTTCTCATTTTTAATTTTTGAGAGTTTCAAGTGAAAGTCAAAATCTGCTCTGGCTGCCCCCAAATCGCCAAGGGCTTCGAGCCCGGATGTAGGGAAGTCCTGAGCCCAGGGCTGCAACATCGGTCACCACCCTCTCCTGAGTAGCCCGAGTGAAAAGAAATGAAACCTTCCAGCCAGAGGAGGTCCGCAGGGGGTCCAGTGAGGCCAGGCCTAAGGTCGCTCCCTGAAATCCCCCCAAAGCATGGCAGAGCCTTGAACGGACCGGCACTGGGCTTCAGACTCACTCTGAGTGGACGTTCGACGTGCAGCTCAGATTCACGCTCGGGGTCTTCCGAGCCAGCAGGGAACAAACACACAGATTTTTAAAAATAAATAAATAAAGCCTGTCGAGATTCTCACAGACAATTCTTTCAAGACCGAGTCCGTATGCCTTTTTTGTCACTGACCATCCGTGTAGCCATGGCGCCGAAAGCCAGTTACTTTGTGACCCGGAGCCTTGGTGTCCTAATTGGGAACATGGGTGGTGACAAAGTCCCGTGGGATTATGACAATTAAGTTACATACAAGTATCTCGCAGGATGCCAGGCTCACAGCAGATGCCACAAGTATTCACTTCTCGCCATCTCCTCTTTAATTTGGCACCACCGAGGGTGAAAAGAGACCCCCTTCCCTCCCAGGCCTAAGCAGTATGAACCTGCTGCTTGGCCCAGAACCAGATGTGTACAGGTGGAGAAGGACCAAAAATGAATTATCTAGTCAGCTAGAGAAATCAACAGATTCTAATCAATTTCGATCAACTAGGAAAAAGTTACTGTGCATCAAGGGTGTGCAAGAACAAACAGGTGACGTGTAGTGCTGGGAGAAGTCAAGGAAGATTCCACATAGGCCCAGCCCTCGCTCACATCCAAATTCTTCAGGCCAAATATTTATAGGTAAAATTTCAACCGTATGTGGTAAGGGAACCAGCAGCTATTTCAAGTGGCACAGGTTAAGGAACAAGCCCCCACCCACCCCTCCACCCCGTCCCAGTAAAGGCCTGGCCTGATGTTCCTCCTTCATCTCCCGATTAAGCAGTCAGCCAGGGAGAGCCCTGTGCAGCCTCTGAGCTCTGCCAGGGCTGAACAGAAGAATGAACAGGTCTCTTTGCCACAGCCTGACAGTGTCAGGACTGGAGGTGCCAACTCCCTCCCGGGACCCAGCGACGGATGAAATCGGGGCTGGTCTTCTACCACCAGAGCCCTTTATCACTCCTTCCTGCAGACCCTGTAGGTTGAAACGGGCTGTCAATTAAGCTGTAATTATGGAATATGTTGTTATCCTGTTTTTAAAGATTAACCAGAAACATAACGAAGCTCTGATCACCAGAGGGTGTTGATTCTGTTCCAGCCAAAAGCCAGGAAGCCTGTAGCTGCAGTAATTTGTGCAGTATACAGCAGTTAAAGGTAGAGCTGCCAATATTTTGGGGGAAAAATAGAAAAGCGCTTATGAGCCTAATGTGCCTCTAAGAAGCCACATTAGTTGCTGAGCTTCACCTGATCCAAGTCCTTCATCTTTCAGATGAGGAGAAAGAGTCCCAGAGGACCTGAGGCAGCCGCCAAATGTTACAGCTAAACAGGGCAGGGTTAAGAATAATTTTTCCCTTTAGATGTGAATTGCTTTAGAATACAAAGCTGCGCTTGTTTTCAAGAGACAGCGTGGAAACCAAACCATAAATCAGCGTTGGACATTAAGGAAAAGTCTACACAACAAAAGATAATTTAAAGATATCAGACAAAAGTCACTCCTTAATTTACTTCCAATCTGAGGTGTTAACTTCCCTGGGAGCAGCCTGTAATCTCAAGGCTCACACCAGTGGTGTTGGCAGGGAAGACAGTTCACTCTGCTGAGCAAGGCCTGTCAGGCACGGGTGCACAGGCTGCAGAAATTACATCCTTCATTCCTCCTTTCTCCCTCCTGTACTGTCACGCCTGATCATGTCCCCATGGAATCTGGTTGCGTCACCTCTCTTGCAATGACAGTTCCAGAGCTCCGGAGGACTTTGTACTCCTCCAAAAGTCTAGGGTCAAGGACTGAACTTGTCCCACATAACCTGGTGAGGCTTGTGTTCAGGAGCCCAGGAAGTCTGGCCTCTAGAGGAGAAAACTGAGGCCAGAGAGGGAAGAGGCAGCTGGCCAAAGAGGAGGCCTTGAGGATACCCTGTAATAAAGGAGGGTCCCAAGGGCAGAAGTGCTTTTCTGACCAGGAGTATAGTGGAGACTGCTCAGAATGGTACCTGGGAGGACAGAGGGCATGGGTGGCCCCTCCCACGGGGCACAAACTCTGTGTGCTGGCTGTCTCTTGAGCGGTGGCTTCAGGAATGTGGTGTCCCATTTGGGGGGAGGGGTGAGGGTCTAAAGTCAATCAGTACCCCCTGACTACAGCTGGGCAAACAAAGCAGGTGGCGAGGGTGGTGATCAGGTTCCCCAGAGCGGCTGAGCAGCCGGCCTTTGGTGGCTAGGCCCAGGTCGGGAGCTCAATACCTGCTCCAGCCCCTGGGAAGCTGTGTCCCATTCCGGAAGATTAAAAGGGGCACAGCATTCCTGGCTCCTCAGGGAACAGTGCCCCCTCCCCCAAGCTGCCTTTCGGGATTAGAGTAAGAGGGATTAATGAGGCCCTGGCCTAAACTAGTGCCTACTTCAAACACTTTGGCATCTTGATTCCACATGGTAAAACCTACCTCCTAAACTCAAGATCATTTCCCACTGTTCTTCAGAAAAGAATCTCTGCCAGCCCCCCTTTGATATGCCAGGCAAAGTAGGAGGGCCTTTTTCTGCGGGGCAAGGAAAGCAGAATCTGAGAATACCTCTGGGGGAAGTGCAGGCAGAGGGAGGTGCAGTCTCCTGAGGATGAGAGAAATTTAGGAAGACAGAAAAGGTTGACTAGAGGCCCTAATGCTAATTTTGTTGAAACTGGTTGCCCCGGCTGTAAAATGGACAGAGTATCTCTAGGCCTTCCCGAGATCAAAGAATAAAGTGTGCAGCAAGATGCCTGGTAGAATGAGCACTGAGGCCCAGTCCCTGAAATCCCAGAAAGCTCTCCCAAATGCAAACACTTCTCACAGCCTCACCAGGGTTCAGTAGTTTTGTGAAACCACATGATGTTCTGATTTTCTGCCCAGGGCATGGCCATCTGACCAGTATCCCAGCAGCGAGGTCTGGGCATGGGGCTGATCTGGAGAAGCCAGAAGAGAGAAAAGTCTACCAGGACCACTGGTGAGGGGGAGGCAACCCTGAAACAACAGGCTGCTCCCAGAGAAAGAAAACAAGCCCCACCCCAGCCAGGAATGGCTCCATTCAGGAGGGACCCTGAGGGCCAGAAACCCCCTAGGGAGTTTCTGTTGGAGATGGGGTGGGGCAGAGAGCAAAGAAAGGGAGGTCAGAGGTACAAAGTTTCCACACCTCCCTCAGAGAAGACCTACAGGGGCCCTCAGAGGCACTCTTGCCTGGGTGTGAGGTGTCTGGCCCTGTAGCTCAGGAGCAGGCCAAAGCCCATCTCTCCAGTTTCAGAAGCACTGGCCAAGGTCTTTACCTAGCAACTGCATTCACCTGGGAAGTAAGAAGCCTTTAAAGTAAGTCAGAGACAAATGTGACTACCATTAAAAGAACAAACGTTTATAGAGCGCCTACTATGTACCAGGCTGCCCACACCCAGGCCTTGCCAGCTTCCATGCTACTTGGCAAAACCTGCCCATCCTGCTTGTTGGGACAAATTCCTAGGCAGGCAGCATGGCCTGCAGGTAAGACATACAGAGCTGAAGAATAGCACCCCATCTATTTGTGCTGTTCCCCCGGAAGTAGTTAACAGAGCTGGCCGGTCAGTGGCATCTTTTGGAGGCTCTCCCAGGTGTTCCCCAAGCTCTTCCTTCTGGGAATGTCCCTTACCTCACCATTCCCAGAACACAGGAGGAGCCTCCAGCAGGCCTGTTCTGCTTGGGATAGCCTCTAGTTTCTGCCTGACAGAACGAATGGTCAAAGGACAAGTGAAATCTGAGAAGCAGATTCAGGGAGGCCTCTGCCCTCCCCTCAAGACCAGGGACCAGAAGAGGAGGTGGGGAAAGGGATTCAGAGCCCAACTCACCGAAAGGGGTCCTTGGAGGTGAAGTAAGCCGGGATGGACAAGTAACTCCCCATCTTCTTCCCACACCAGATAAACAAGTTCAGCTGCAAACCTGTGTGGGAGTGCCTCAGGCTGCCTGCAGACGACCACCATGACAGGCCCCGGCTCCCGGCACTTCTGTGGGGGGCCGGTTGCCGGGCGCTCACCTCTCCCTCTGGAGCAGCCTGAGAAGCATGAGGACTCCAGGCCACTTGCCTCCTGGCAGATTCCCGCAGGGGCTCATGGCTGGGGCGGCTTTCTCCCCAGTTCTCAGTATCCCAGGCAGCCCCTTGGGTTTCCAGGAGAATCACCTCTCCGGAGAGGCTACCCACACACAGGCATTCTTGGGTAGGGGCTGGTGACTAGCTAAGAAAGAGGAGCTGCTGTCAAGTTAGCCTTTTTCACCAGTCCCACCCCTGAGGAGGGAGGGAAGAAGGAAGAGGAGGGGCTCCTTGCAGAACCGAGGTGTGTGGTTGGAGCAGCTATTAGGAAACAGACCTTGCAGGCAAGGGGTGGAGCTGGGCTGAAGGCTGCAGGCAGGCGCCATAGACAATAAGCAGGACTGGCTGAGCGTCCATTCCTGAGCTCAGGGAAGCACAGGGCAGAAAAGCCAGCGAGCACATCTGCCTCTCAGTGTCCCCAGACTGAATTGCTGCCTGAAGGACAGTCGGAGGTGAAGAAAAGCATAGGATACCAGCTCCAGGCCAAGCCACGCCCCCAGAATGGGGGGGGCTCTGGCAGAAGAGGCAAGTCCAGAGAGCTGGCTCTGCTCTGGGCTGGTATCTACTAAGTCCTGGCACTCACATCCCCATTCATCCCTTCCCTCTGCTTGGCCGCTATTCTACTTCTGGGGAGAGCTTCGCTGGAGAATGAAGAAACAAGATCCAAAGTGTTAACTGACACCCGATGTTTCTCCATGTGGCCAGCATTGTACATTCACTCCGAGATGAGAATTATTTCCACTTTATAAATGAGGAAAGTGAGATACAGTGATATTAGGTAACTTACCCAAGGCCAAAAACCTAGCAGTGGCAGGGCTGAGATTTAAACAGGGTGACCCCGGAGCCAGCGCTCACTGCCCCTGAGCTTCATTCCACCTCTTCAAGGGGAAATATCTCCTTCAGCGGGCAGGCGCACAGGCAGCAGAGCCCAGGTCACCTGTCCCCTCCCATCCATCCATCTACCTGTCTGTCTGTCCATCCATTTTGCCCTTCCTCCCCCTCTCTCCCTCCCCAGAATGCCACCCATAGGCCTCAGTGGGTAGAAATGCTTCTTTTTTGAGTCCATTGGTGATCAAAGGTTTTTCATGGGGCATGGTGAAGGACGTTAAGGCCCAGGATGTCTAGGGGGATGGTGGACCCACATATCTGGAAAGGGGTAATATCTGAAGAGCCATAGTTGTGTGGAGACCACAACTATGACCAAACCAGAGCTCGCCATTGGGATCTCTTATTCTCCTGCCTGCAGGACTGCAAGTGGAAAATAAAGCCTGCTAGAGAAGAGGGGGCTATGACTAGATGTAGGGGCCAGGAAGGTGTACGGAGCAAGGTTCGGGATGGTTCTGGGCAGACGGGTCAGGGAAGGGAGTCTTGGAGCCCTCAGTGGCTTTTTTCATGCTTTTATTAATAGAGGTGGCATCAGGTACATGGCAGGCATGGGTGCCGGGGGGCCGGGAGGCTGGTAGGCCTCCCAGCCCCTGGCGCATCTCACCCTCTCTGCTGCTTTCTACTGCTGCTGCTCGTCAGTACTGTCGGTCCTGTTGGCCCTCATGACTCCGCCCATCTAAGCCCGTGTCCAACTCAGGTGCGCTCACTTGCCCACCCTGGAATGCTCCCAGCACCACAGGTGTCCATCATCACAGTGGTGGGAGGGTGGAAAGACATGATTGTTCTCTGACCCTACGCTAGACCTCACTGTTGACTTGGCGAGTAACACCAGCTCTCCCCCCTACCCCCTCACTCTCTACTAAAGTAACCGTGCAGCTGCTGCTCTCACTACAAACCACTGACAGGAACTGTGGCAAAGATGATAGCTGAATTCCGAATGGATAGGAGAAATAAGGTGTTTGTACTATAAGCTGGCATTTACTGACCACGTAGTGTGTTCCAGGCCCGGGTTAAGTGGTCTGTATCAGATAGCCATCGCAAAGAAGGTAGATGCATCACCCTATTTAACATACAAGGAAACTGAGGTTCCGAAGGGTTATGGCTCTGAGGAAAAATAGCTAGGAAGTGATGGAACTTGGTTTCCAACCCAGTAGTGTTTGATAGTGGCTGGGACTCGCTCTATAAATGGTGAGAAGACAAATATTTTAGGCATTTCAGGTCTCTGTAAATCAACTGTCATAGCAATTCCAACTCTGCACAACACAGAAGTGTTCATCTACATAAATGGATGTGGTTGTATTCTAAAAAAACTTTATGAAATTTGAATTTCATGTAATTTCCACATGCTACTATATTTCCTTGTTTTCCTCACCGACCATTTAAAGCTGTAGAAGTCACAGGCTGTATAAAGCAAGCGGTGGGCAAAGGCTTGCTGAACTGTTTTAGAGCATGCCAGCCACTCTGCTTACTGCCGCTAATAGTGAAGATGAGCATTTGGTGTTTTGCAGCACTTACCCCCTGTCGGGTAAATGGAAAGTGTCCAGAAGGATTTTCTGCCTTCCTGCCGTTGGCATCTAAGGTCCATACCTGCGTTCTTACACATGTGCCTGGTGGCGGCACCTGGAGTAGGGTGTGGGCACGTGTAAGTGGGCACACCTGGGCTGAGAGGCTGGGCATATAAAGGCGGTGCTGCAGGGGACGCCAGCAGTGGAGGCACGAGAGAATGCTGGAGAGCCTAGAGAAAGTGAAGATTCACTGGGATTCATTCAGAGGCTGATAGGCCTCTTAGCTCCTGGACCCCTGCCTGCTGTGTACCTGGTTGCCACACTACAAATGATGGGAAAAGGGGCCTCCCTGGTGGTGCAGTGGATTGAGCGCCACTCTGTAATGCATTGGAGGCACAGCAGTGCGAGTTGAGCCCCAGCCAGGGAGGGGACCCACGTGGCACAGCAGACCTCTCCTGCCTCGCCTGCTGCTCCCCTCAGCAGTGTTTCAGTCTGCCTTTTCTGCTCCCCACTCTGTCTCTGGTGAATCCTCTCACCTCCTGCTACTCTGGCCTGTACCCCAGCTCTTGTATGATAAATAATCTTTAAAACAAACAAACAAAATGATGGAAAAAGCTCAATAAAGCCCTGAAAAATCACCGAGGGCTCCAGGACTTCTCCTTTAAGCCGTCTGCCCAGATCACAGAGAACCTGCTCTGTGCCTTCCTGGCACTACACCCCCACATGGCACACAGATACGATACCCTCGCCCGAAAGGCAGTCCTGGGGGAAACAAGCACCAGACAGGTGCTCACCCTGCACTAAGCACTGCTCTCAGCACTGTAGGGTCAGAGAACTATCGGGTATTTCCACCCTCCCACCACTGTGATGATGGACACCTGCGGTGCTGCGAGCATTCCAGTGGGCATGCGCAAGTGGGCGCACCTGAGTTGGACACGGGCTTAAATGGGCGGCGTCATGAGGACGCCAGGACCAACAAGACCAACCAACAGGACCAACAGTACTGACGAGCAGCAGCAGTAGAAAGCAGCCAAGGGGGTGAGGTGTGCCGGGGGCTGGGAGGCCAGCCCCCGGCACCCCTGCCTGCCATGTACCTGGCCACCGCTGACAATAAAAGCATGAAAAGCCACCGAGGGCTCCAAGACTCTCCTTCCTTGACCCATCTGCCCAGAACCATCCCGAACCTTGCTCCTGTGCCTGCCCCCACTTCCTGCCTCTACAAGCACTTACATGGATGAGTCCATTTTAACCCACACTCACTGACAGTGCTGTGATTTCCCCTTCCACAGAGGAAGGGACCAAGGCAGCAAGGTTAAATTACTTGCCTGGCATCACCCAGCTGTGTAAGAGAGAGGGAAACCAAGACGAACTCAGGCTGTCTGCACTGAGCTTTACCATTGCTATGCTGGAGCCAGCCTGGGTCCAGAGCCAGACGGTCTGGGTTTGAATGTGACAATGCACGTCATGTAAGCCCTTGGCACAGAGTCTGGGACACATTAAGGGCTGATAAATGTTAGCTGCTAATATCATTAAGACTATTGTTACTACCACTAGTATGTGGCCTTCAGCAAGCTGCTGCCACTGTCTGGGACTTGGTTAGGTCTCTAAATAGCTTCCAGCTTCGACAGTTTTATGCTTTATGGGGCTGCAGAGGGCTCTGTTTTCCTAGTGTGTCTAGCTGGATTTAAATCTTTTGAGCTGACCCCGAGAAGATCAGGATCCCAGACCAGGGGGCCACACATGAGTCAGATAAAGTGGGGCAGGCTGTAAGGGGAGAACAATGCACAGGATACCCAAAGAACTGCCCAGCTGGAGAGTTGGGAGTGCTCTTTTTCCCGTCCACAGAGCCAGCTATTTTTCATCAGAAATCTGTTATGTTCACCTGTAATTCGATCAGGCAAGAAGGGGGTCCCAAATTAAGTCTGGAACTAGCAAATTATCTTCTAATTGCACCCTCTGATGAACAGAATGTCGACGGAGGAAAACACAAGCCACAAAGAGACCAGAGCCAGGGAGCCCATGAGCATAACTCCTCCTGACATTTCACACAGCTCTGCTGTTCCAGCAGTGTGGCGGGCCAGTGAGTCGGTGTCTAGGAATGTGAGCAGGAGGCTGCAGGCTTTCTCTACTCCCCCAGCTCCCTTCACAAAGGACTCAGTAGGTGGCTGTGTGGGTAAGGAGCGACAGGACTTAGTGCCACGCAAACTGCCTCGCCCTGGAAGAGGGCAGCTGTCTCCCCTGGCCCCACAGGATCTGAGCCGAAGTGCAAGCCCCTCCCAGGTGGAGTCATCTGATCGCTCTAAAACCAGACTTCAGGAGGAATCAATGAAGGACTGATCACCACGTGGTAAGATAGCTGCTCACTGTTATGGTTCCTCAGAGCCAACTTCAAAGGACTCAAACCACCCCAAACCAGGAGGTGAAAGGGCACAATGGGGATCTATTTCCCCTTTCTGCTTGGACACTGGTCCTGTGTGGAAAGCTGTTCTCTCAGTCCCTAGAGCACTTGGCAGAGAATTCAGCAGTTAAGGCTGCCAGAGGTAAATGGCAGGGATCCTTGGACTGGCAGTTAAGGACAGTATAAAATGGCAGGAGAGGTGCTAATCTCCTACATATTTCACAAATTGGAAACCTGGCGGGGAGCCAAGCAAACCAACTCCGACTCCTCGGAACCAGCTCTGACACAGGGCTTCAAGGCATTTGCGAGAACAACAGCTTTCAAAGTCTGCAGCCTCGAATGAGCATTCTGGTGAGGAAACCAATCTAATCGCTCCTTAGAAGGGTCTTGTCAGATACTCAGAAATCCAAGAACTGTGTTCACCTGGGGCCCTCTATTGGCAGGAAGGACTCCAACCAGGGAAGGGAGCTCCTGAGGACTGGAGCTTCAAAGGTAGACATTGCCAACCCATCTACCTCTGCTCCTCCTTTTCTCACTGTCCACACTACAGCAGCAGCCATCTTTCTAAAATGAAGGTCTTAGCAATTCCAATGCTAGAAATTTTTCCTAGAGAAATTCTCCTACAAATGTGTCAAGACATGTATTCAGCGGTTTAACACTAGATCAGGAAGAAGCCACATGTCCATCTGTGTGTGTTTGTGTGTGACTAAATGCAATAGCACGTCCATACAGCAGATTAGAAACAGCTAATCTAATACAGCTATTAGAAACAAGGAAGTAGATTCTAGGTACTAAAACAGAAATCCTAAGTACTGAAAGAGAAATTGGAGAATTTGTCAGTGTGGTATAATCTCATTGTTTAAAATAGTCTAAACACATAATCCCTAAAGACCACCTAATCAGTTATCATCTTCTTTACAGTATGAGACAAGGAACAGGATGAAATAACACTTCTTTTTTTTTTTTAACCATTTTGATATTCTCCACATTTTCTCTTAAACTCTTAAGTGTAATAAATTTTTAAATAATGGGCCATATAAAAAGAAGCCCACAATTTAGAGCAAATGCCTCCTCACACTTTCCCTAGTGCTATAGTCTAAAGGCAAAGTCTGTAAGGACACAGTGGTTTCAGGACGCCTGGAGCTGTTGCTGCTCCCTCAAGGTCACTGTTCAGGACACCCCAGGCTGTTGCTGCTCCCTCAAGGTCACTGTTCAGGACACCGCCTGGTCTCCGCCACTTCCCGATCAGGTCAGGAGGCTCGCCCAGCAGTGCCCCAAGCCTTTGCTCTTAGCTCCTGCAGCCTCCTATGTTTCCATTTGGCGGCTGTCCCCTCCACCTTTTCCAGGTCCAATTCCAATAGAACACTCAGTCTCCTCTGGGAAGGGTTCCCCTGTTGTGTTTCCAAGAATGCACAGGGATTATAATGGGACTGGACAGGGGAGGCTCCGAGCCCCTACCTTTCCACTGCCCAGATAAAACTACATGAGGTCCATACCAGGCCCACATCTCTGTCCAGACACCTAGTATATAAATATGATTCAGGACCCACATTAAAAGCAATTACAGGGGGCCTCCCTGGTGGCACAAGGGGTTAAGCACTGCACTAGGAAGCACCTGTAGTCACTGTAGCACAAGTTCGATCCTTGGCCAGGTTGGGGACCCACATGGCGCAGCAGACCTCTTCTGCCTGGCCCGCTGCTCCCCTCAGCAGTGTGTTTCAGTCAATATGCCTGTTATGTTCCCAACTCTGTCTCTGGTGAATCCTTTCACCCCCCCACATCCCAGTTCTTGTCTGTATAAAAATAAACAAGTAAACAAAATCTTAAAAAAAAAAACAATGACAATACTAGAATGAAGATGATAATTAATGCTTACAAGGCATTTTCAGTTTACAAAGGGTTTTATGCTCATCATCTAGTTTGGACTGTGTAACAGTCACGAGAAGCACAGGCGCAGCAAGGGAAACCAAAGAAGTTACGTAATTTATCCAAGGTTACTACTGAGATTAAAAGTTGGGTTAACTGACATCAAATCCCAAACCCTTTCCTCAAACAAGCCCTAGCAAGGCCTTCAGGAAAATTGCCTCTACAATACTGGCCCCCAAACGGCTGGGTATGTTGAACTTCTACATCTGATTTTTACCCCGATTTCCTGACTACATTCTTATTGTCAGGGTATCATGAGGGCTTATCAAATATCTAATAGAAATCAAGAGAGGATCAAACAACTAGTAACCCAGTGAAAACATAATTACTCATGACTAATTCACAAGTGCTGAGTCCTAATGCTTAGAAAAGCACCTACTCCATCATCTGCCCAGAATTTCTGCAGGAGCCAAATCAAAAGGATTACTTCTAGGATCTATTTTTTCTATCTTTTTGAAAACTTGGTAGTCTTCAGCTAGTCATGTCTATTTTTATTTTACTAAAATAAAACAAGATTCCCAACATCTGGTATATAATAGGTGTGGATGGCTTCTATGGCTTCTCAAAAGTTACTAGTAGTGACCCTGTTCCTGTGCCAATCATTTTTTTCCTTCAGTACACTGAGAAATAGTAATGTGAAAAACTGAACATTTTGTATGACTGGGTACCAGCATACATCTTGGGTTTCCTAGTTTCAAGTTACTGAACTATAAAGGGATTGAACTAAACCTCTAAGATTCTACCCAGATGTCCATGATAACTGACAAAGATGGATGCCAAGGATCGTCTTTTGCTGGTGTTTGTTAATATGCTATGACATTTCACAATCCCAGAAACATGGGCACTGAGCTGAGCGCCTACCATGAGTCACATACTGAGGTGACTTGGCGCTACACACACACACACACACACACACACACACTTTCATTTTAATTCTCGTAACCGTGAGGCTGGAGTTGTTACCTGCTTTCACATATTAGGAACTGAGGTTCACAGAGAAGGTTGCAGGTCTTATAATTAGTAGGGTCAGGATTTAACCCAGGTCTTTGGCTTCCACACCCAAGACACTAAAGTTGCCTCCAGTAACCATTCTATACTTGCTAGCTGATTTACAGAGGCATTTCTGCAAGTGAGGTGGAAAGAGCAGTAGCACCGGGCTCCCCTGGGCAGTTTACAGAGAATGAAGATATCTGGCCCTGCCTATCACAGGCCTAAATGAAAAGAAGCGTTGAGATGAGACCCAAGAATCTGCAAGAATCTTCAGTGTTTCTGACACATACTAAAGGCTGAAAACACTGCTTTACTTTTTTTTTTTTTTAAAGATTTTTCTTATTTATGCATATAAGAACTGGGGTACAGGCTAGAGGTGTGTGTGGGGAGGTGAAAGGATTTACAGAGACAGAGTGGTGAGTGGAACAGGCAGATCAACTGAAACATACTGCCGAGGGGATCAGCGGGCAAGGGAGGAAAGGTCTGCTGTGCCATGTGGGTCTCCTCCCTGGCCAGGGATCGAACTTGTGCTGCAGTGGCTGTGGCTGCTTCATAGCGTGGTGCTTAACCCCTTGTGCCACCAGGGAGGTCCGCTTTACTTTTTCTTATTTATTCTGCCACTAGATTTCATTTCATTCTACTCTTACACTAACCCTGAGAGGCAGACAGGATTGATCACTGTTATCCCCCGTTACAAATTTAGAATGATTGCCAGACAGGGTGTTCGTTTTCTTACTCTGCACACAGTTTAATAAATAAATGTTTAGTGGTTGACATTTTGTACAGCCTTGGCTCACTGGGGACTTTCACCTTCATGGTGTGGTTCTGGTTCTTAGTCATCTGTAATCCCCCTGCTGCCACTCTCTTTTCCTCAGTGATAGTGGTGCTTTGGGCGTGGTAGGGAAAAGAGACTCCAGAATACAGGGTCATCTCATGAAAAGGCCAACTTTGGAACAGACAAAGTTTAAAAAAGTACAAGGGCTGATATTAGTCAAATTGAGAAACAGCTGGTACTACTGCAAGACTTAGTGCTATTGACGGGGGCAGAGAAGAGCACCCTCTGATATAACCAGGATTATTACACGGCAGCCTTAAGAAAGCATGACCAGAAGATGGCTGACAGGAAAAAACTACCCTCATTCAAGTCTGGCTTGAGGTATTTGGAGGTTTTATTTTCCTAGTAATGGTGAGAAGTGTGGAAAGAAAATTTGTTAAGTAGCCCCTCTCCAGGACTACCCTGGGAAGGAGGGAATCCAGCTTTTGGGAGAAAATTACAGAGCAAATTAGCACGCTGGGCTGCCAGTTCAGAAGGCACGCCATCCCTTGTAGCCCTAACTTTGATGGTTTTAGATTTGGAATGACTTTCACAAACAGAGGTCCTATCCCATGCCCCTGCTTCAAAAGAAAAGCTCTTGCCTGGGAGAATGCTGCAGAACAAAGAAATGGGGATAATGCAAACTGGAAGGTTTACCCACGTGTGCAAAGAGAAAGGTGGTCATTCAACAGACACAATGCTGAGTACCAGCTGCACTGCAGACGCTCTGCACACCAGCCTCCGGGATACGAAGGCACACCAGGTAAGGCTCCAGACTTAGGGAATTTCATACTCCATCACTGACGTAGATGCGTAAACAAATACTGACAGGGTTCATACCCTGAGGTATGAAGAGAACAACAGAGGGAAAGTCTTCTCTGACTGCCAGGGAGCGGTGAGGGCAAATTTAGGGAGGCCCTTCCAGAGAGGAGGGGATGGATTGGCTGAATGTAACAGGCTGATTGCCAGGCAGACAAGATGCATTCCGGCCTGAAGGAACAACATGTCCAAATGCACCCAGGCATAACAGAGTGTGACCCGTAAGTTGCAGTGTGGGGCACATGTGAGGAGGTTGGGATGGCAGAGAAGACAGGGACAGATCACGAACAGCAAGATGTGTCAGGGAAAAGAGGCGTCGAAAGGCAGTTAACAGAGATATTTATGCAAGAGGTTCTCAATGAAATGTACATAAAGCCTGAAACACCAAAGAGGGCTCTGGTCTTTAGTTGACAGTTGATCTCCTTAAATGGGCATTTGTACATAAATATCTGGCTGCGTAAATGTTCATTTGAGGTCTGCTGGCCAACTAGTGTTTACTAATAGCAGACTGGGCTTCGTCTTCAGGCCACATCGCTACCAAGTCAGTCATTTTAACAGCTAAGATCTGTAAGCTCCTAAGAATGGGACTGCAACCCCTTGTAGTTAATCAACCACTGTTGCTTGGTGATACTAGTGTGACAAAATCTGATGTTCGATAGTCAGTGTCAAATGCTGTGTTCACAGAGATGTGCTCTCTGCACCAGTGAAAAACATGTTGGACACCTTAATAAATCTCCAGGTAATGCCAGACAGGAGGAAAACCCTGACCTGGAAGAGAAGACCTGAAAACCTGACCTGGCTAACTTGCTGTGTGATCTGGGGCAAGTCATGAAACAATGCTCTGGTTTTCAGTTTCTTCCCCTGAAAAGGAGTTAGGTGAGCAAAAAATTCCCACCAGTAGGTCAGTGCTGAAGGGAGCAATGAGAACAGAGTTATGACCAGAGGAAGGCTGGCTGCTTGGTCACTGGCAGCGTTCTCCACGGGCAATGCCTCGCCAAGACGGCACGGCGCTGGTGAACAAAGCTAATCCAGGCCTTGTGTTTTTTTTGTGACTTTTTAGTTCCAGAAACAGGACTTCATAGTACCCAGAGAGAGGTGCAGGCATTCTGTGATGGCTCTAACCTGACCATCTATCAACCCCATAATTGACACATAATTGAAATCAGAATGCCCACATCCAGGTACTACCTCTAGATCCTGCTTGTTATCAAGAGTCCTGGGAAGTTGAATTAGGCATTAGAAGCCACTTTGTGAGCATGTTCTTAAAATAGAGGGAAATGAGCGGCCCTGCAGACATTTCATTCTGGCAGTAGTGAGCCCCCTAACACAGCTTGCCTACATTAAGGAACCCCAGTGGCTACCAAATCCAGATGTGTTCTTTATCTGGACAAACTACTAGTGTTGCCTCATTTACTTTTCACTTTCTGTTTCACTCCTGATGACCTATCATTATATACATATATACATATCTTTAAAAAAAAAAAGATTTATTTATTTATGCATACAAGAACTGGGGTACCGGCCAGAGGTGTGGGGGGTAGAGGATTCACCAGAGACAGAGTGGGGAACAGAAAAGACAGATCGACTGAAACACACTGCTGAGGGGAGCAGCGGTAAAGGCAGGAGGTGTCTGCTGAGCCATGTGGGCCCCCTCCCTGGCCAGGGATTGAACTTGTGCTGCAGTGGCTGCAGATGCTTTATAGTGCAGTGCTTAACCCCTTGAGCCACCAAGGAGGCCTTATATATATTTTTTTAAAACTAATTTCAAAGGAAAGAAAAAGTTTCTTTTGTAGATATATGCCTATCACCAGTTCACGTATCACTCAGCTCTGGGACACTTGTGCCTCCTTAACATCTCATCACAAGTGGCTAGCAGTCATGTGGGAGGCCCTGTTCCCAGACCCAGTGGAACCATCCTCTCCATAGCATTCCTCCCTCTGCTATGCATGACTTCTCTCACTTACCCCCTCACAATAACACGAGGAGGTAGGCAGTTAATAACTCCATTTTATAGGTAAGAAAATGAAGCACAGAAAAGGTAAGTAACTTGTCCAACAAATAGCATTACCAGGATTTGAACCCAAGCAATCTGGTTCTACAGTCTGTGTTCTTTATTTTCTTTTTTAAAGGTTTATTTATGCATACAAGCACTGGGGTACAGGCCAGAGATATAGGTGGTGAGAGAAGTCACCAGAGACAGAGTGGGGAGCAGAACAGGCAGACTGGCTGAAATACACTGGTGAGGGGAGCAGCGGGCCAGACAGGAGAGGTCTGCCTGCGCCATGTGGGTCACCTCCTCAGCCGGCGGCAGAGATCGAACTCGTGCTGCAGTGGCAGTGGTGTGCTTCATAGAGCGTTGCTTAGCCCATTGCGCCACCAGGGAGGCCCCTATAGTATGTGTTCTTAATTATCACATGACATCACTCTCTTTACTACAGATCTAATTAGTTTAAACTCAGAGAGACCACATCTCGGTTCTTGGGAACCATCAACCTGTCTACCACTTTAAGTCACCTCCATAAGTAAAAGATACTACGTAAGTATTCCATTTCCCCCCATTCTATATTTAACAGGCATCTTTAGTTAATGCCACCATCCTTCAGAGTTAAAAAATAAATACACTGGGGTCTCCTGATGGCACAACGGGGCTAAGTCGCAGCACTATGAAGCTGTCTGCAGACACCGCAGCATGAGTCTGATCCCCAGCCGGCTCCACATGGCACAGTAGACCTCTCCTGCTCACTCACTGTTCCCCTCAGCAGTGTATTTCAGTCTATCCACCTGTTCTGCTCCCCACTCTGTCTCTGGTGAATTCTCTCAGTCCCCGCACCTCTGACCTGTACCCCAGCTCTTGTATGCACAAATAAATAATTCTTAAAAAAAATACACTTATGATTAAAATTTAGATTTTTCAGAATTTAGAGCAATTAGTAATTTGTTTGGGCTAGGCGAGCTGAACTCATTCTTCCCTCTATTGTTCCTCTCTCTCAGGCCTGCTCCCGTCTCAACAGTCCTACGGAGATGCACACTTCAAGACTTGTTGCTGGGCAAGCGGACTCCTGGGTTAGCCTCTCCAACTCTGGCTTTAACTTCTCGCCGCAACACTTGCAGGCAATTTTCCAAAAGAACAGTGTCCAGAGCCAATTTCTCACTGCCCTTTACAGTAATGGCAGTAAACTGGTGGCTGCAAAGGGAAGCATACAAGGAGGGAAAGGCCTCACATCGTATCTCTTGGCAATCTCAGGCTATTCATTCAACAAATATTCCTTCCAAGTAAACGATGTACTCAGTGGTGACCCAATGAGGGGCAGAAAGCCTCACGGTCTATGACCAAGTTATGCTTAGTCACAAAGGGGCTTCAGGATGCCATTAAGAAGTTCACCACATGAATGAACATAAAATTGAAACCACAGAAAAGTTTCAAAGGTCTATAAAAACATAAAGCAGGGGTCATGACCTATTTTATAACCATTTCCCTAAATTATCCAGGTAAAGGACAGCAAGAGTTAATTAGGCCAGAGAGGACAAGGGGGCATTCAGACAGAGGGAACAGTAGGAACAAAGGAAAGAGGGTTCATTTCGGCTCCTGGGAAGAGCAGTAAGGCTAAAGCAGTGAGCAGAAGGCTGTGGGAGAAGCCAGGCCACGGAGGCGCTGGAGGCAGTATTAAGGACTTTGGTTTTTACCTGACAACCCTGGAAAGTTGTGGAAGTATTACAAGGAAAGAGTAATGACAGAGTGTGCATGATCAGATTTTTTTTTTTAAAAGATCACTCACACTGGCTGCTCTATGGAGGACAGATTAAGGGGTGCAGAGTGATTGTGGAGACTGTGGAAAGACAGAAGGCTATTGCAGGCATCCAAATGAAAGATGACAGTAGCCTAAGATAGGGTGACAGTGGGAGGAACAGGAAGAAGTGGACACATTCCAAATGTAATCTGGATATAAAACTGACAGGCCTGGGTAGGGAGGCTGAGAAACAAGAGATATCAAGGAGGACTCCCTGGTTTGGGCAGTGCGTGGGTGGCGGCGCTATTCAATGAGAGGTCATGATGGGAGGAGGTTAAGTCAGTTTGGAAGGGACTACGGAGACATTCAAATGGACATGCAACGTTGACAGTTGGACAGATCGACATAGAGCTCAGTGGGTTGGACAGAGATCTGGATTTCAAGGTCATCAGGGTGTGAATTACAATTAAGGTTCCTAGGGAGAAAACAGAGTACACCTAGAGGAATGGCAGCGTTTTTGTGCTAGATAAAGGAGGAGAAGCAAACTGGAATAACCAAAGAAGTGGGGGGAAAACCAGAGCGTGTGGGATGTTAAGGAAGCCAAGGGAGGAGAATGCTTCAAGAGTGATAAAGACACAATAAATAGTGACATCCATTAAGTCCTAATTACAGCCAGGTACCGTATTAAGTAATGTTTTCAGACCCATTAAGTTCTCGATTCTCGTAACTACTCCATGAGGCGTATTATTTTTTTCTTTTTAAATAGTTTTCGTTCACTCCATTTATTTAAGAGTGTGTGTGTGTGTGTTAAGAACTGAGGTATATAGCCAGAGGTGTAGGGGGTGAGAGGATTCACCACAGACAGAGTAGGGACAGACGAGGCGGATCTACTGAAGTACACTGCTGAGGGGAGCAGTGGGCGAGACAGAAGTCTGCTGCGCGATGTGGGTCAGCTCCCTGGCCAGAGATCGAACTCAGGCCATAGCAGTGATAGTGCTGAGACTTAACCCCTAGGCCACCAGGGAGGTCCGAGGCGTGTTATTTTACCATGTTATTGATAAGAAACTGAGGCTCACAGTGGCTAAGGAACATGCTCACAGTTACACAGCTAGCTGGCTCCACTAAGACTCAAGGTCTACGGACTCCAGTCTACTGTTTTTCCTGGTAGACCCAGAGGAAAAAGGACACTCTTGGGAGTCAAGGGGACCTTATTTCAAATGTCAAGGTCTGTGTGACCTTGGGCAGCTTTCCACCTCTCTCGGCCTTCCTGTTTTAGTTTAAACGGAATTGCAGTTATTGTGAGGGTTGAATCAGATAATCGAAGTGAAACAAAGCTTAATAAACATCAGCTGTCCATCCCTGATGGCACCGCTCCTTCTCTCCATCTCTACCCCAGATAGAGCTGTGGCACTTCTAGAGTCTTAGATCTCACTTCCCACAGGACAGCGCAGGATAAGGCACGCTGAAGATGCTGCTGCTAAATGCTAGGAGTCCCACTCTATGTTCGTGCTGAAGTCCCTTATTAGGGCAGAGGAAGACCAAAGGGTCCATCCCTTCTCTGTTCTGTCAGGCAGGCCCCAGCCACCTGTCCAAGAGCCAGCCTCAATCACCTGCTTCCCTGGAGAAAAACTAGACAAACCAGCAAACCAGAATCAAAGGCTTGGGCCAATACATGCAGCAGCAACATCCTCACTGCAGCAGTAGGTGGCAGGGCAGCTCTGCTGACGCCCAACGGAAGCCCGGACAGCACTCTAGCACTTAAGAGTTCGCCAAGCTCTGAACCGATACCCTTCAGTGTTACCTGACACCACCAGTGTTTGGCAGAAAGTTTGAGTGCTAGTACCTTCATCACAGAAAAGGAAACTAAGCCTCAGTGAGGCTAACCATCTGACCATATTCACAAACGCAATGAGACTACTCTTATAAGCAAGGAACCAGAATGCTTGGGGGTTCAAAGCCTAGCTATGCTACTTGCTAATTCTGTGACTTTGAGAAAGTAACTTCCATTTCCCTACTTGCAAAGTAAGTAAAAAACAACAATAAAACATTTATAGGGTTGTTGTAAGGATTAAATAGGATAACGCATGCGAAGTAAGAATTAAGATAATGTCTGGTGCAGAGCAAGCACTCAATAAATAGTACCTATTCCTGTAATTATGATTCCACCATGCTAGTTTATATGTAGATGATAAGAAATTGAGCAGTTTTCAGCATCTCAGAAAATACTCTGTCATCAGCCTCTTACACCAGTCTCTGGCAGTTACGTGTGTATTTCATCACCGTTCTTTCCTGGAGTCACAAATTTAGCGGAAATAGTTTGTTGCCTGATGAATTAGCAACAGTTTTCTATCTGCATTATCCCTTTCCCAGCGCATAGGCATTAGAAATCACTTCTCAAAAGAGAAAGTTCACATAATCCGTGTTCATGTTCCTGAGAAAGCAGGCACTGGACAGTTCCCAGGAGTTTTGAGAATGGTGGGTTTCCCCTCTGATAAAGCTGTTAAGAATCAGATCAAGCAACAGACTAGTTCCCAGCTAGGAGCCATAAAGGCTAAGAAAGGCAACTTCTCCCTCCCCCCATGATCCACCTCCTTGGCCAATCACCTCTGAAGAGGGTGAAGAGACAATTTCAGAAAACTTGTAGAGGTTCTCTGGTTTGGCGACAGGCTAAGAGGCCAGGTCACCACTCACAGCTCCACATCTGAACCGCAGCTATAAACAACTTGTACTATCGCCACTTTCATGACCCTTCCTAGTGAGAGGGAGCTGCTTCCAGAGTTGCAGAGAGACTGGTCCCATGCTTAGAACCAACAGCACTTCTCCAGTTAGGGAAGCCAGGGTGCTCGGCAACCTGTTTTGAATTTGAGAAGAGGAAGCAGAAGGGCTGGTCAGTTGAGTGTCCAGAGATCAGACATCCTAGCCAGGAGTCCAACTACACCAGCACAATTACAGGCCGGGCAATTTCCGGGAGCTCTGTCTCCTGACCTCTACTAAACAGATCCAGGTTCCAGTCTTAAGTGGCTTCCTATTGTACTAGGCACCTGAGAACCTGGCAGAAGGAGACCAGAGGCAGGATTACGGATGTGGCAGCAGACAGAGGGGTGGGGTATTGTAAGGAGAAGGTGAGGGGAGGAGTTTGGGCTAAACCCCAGCCATTTCTCCATTCAATATCCTACCCCACCCCGAGACTAGGAAAACAAAGGTGTGGGGGAAGGGGAGAAAAAAAGTCATTTCCTTTATTTATCCCAACTGCAGCCTAGCTGGGTGAGAACCAGGCTGGAAAGGAGCCATGAAGAATGAATTTCTTTGGATAATATGCAAGGAAGGTCCTGCTTCCCGCAGGCCTACAACCAGACATTCTGACGCTATCAAAGAACTGCAGAAAAACTAGGGTGGAAGAGACCTTAAAAGACCAGGCTGATGCTGCATGTTCCTCATGACTTCTGGGGTCAAATCTAGACCTTCCCTGTCTTGCTGATTTGGTCTCCTCCAATTTGGATAAAAGTCAAACTGGCTCCAGAGCTGCCAGTCTCCCCCGGACAAATTACCAGGCTCCATCTGAGGGTTTGAATGGGCAAGCTCGAAGTCAGGAAATGTGTTCCTTCAATAAAGCTGGATTAGAGAGACACTGTTTAGGTGAAGCTACAACTAGGAGGTCAAACCTAGATGTTCCAGTTCCCCAAGGAGGTACTGACTGTCTGAATTAGGCCAGGACAGTTCAAAGTTAACCTTAATTCCTGAGGCTCCACATCACACGACCAAGGAGTGCATAAGAGAAACAACTGCGTGCATATAGGTGCATGTAGACTACACATTATAAAGTGGGTGCTACTGATTATTAAGGATTTTCCACGTGTCAGGTGCTACACTGGGCACTTTATATAGGTTATCAAATTTAATCCTTCCCAACAACTTTGTGGGACGTCACCTAAGGCCAGTCAATAAACTGTAAAGTCAGGACCTGAAATCAGTTTCATTCCATAGCCTTCACTCTCACTTTTAGCAACTAATTTGCCTTACTCCTATATAAGCGTGTGTTTGTGCTTCACTGTTTCTCTACAGACACACACACACACACACATTCATGGCCTCTTTTTGATCTCAGGTCTCTCATTTGTATAGTGAAAGGGTTATATGATGTATAGGGTTATACTGTGTAGTTCTAAAGTTCCTTAGTTCTAAGAGAATCCAGAAATTCCAAAGATTAGCTTGTTCTACTCTGTCCTGCTCATTTTGGATAGGAAATAATCATTCGAATAGGAAAACAGCAGGAACAAATACAACCCTATAAGTTAGATTACAAGGCAAGCCCTGGCCTATCACATCATTAGATGCTGATGTTGCTCGTTAGTTCAGCTTTTTTTTTTTTTTAAAGATTTATTTATTTATGCATTCAAAAACTGGGATACAGGCCAGAGGTGTGGGGGGGTGAGAGGATTCACCAGAGACAGAGTAGGGAACAGAACAGGCAGACTGACTGAAACATACTGCTGAGGGGAGCAGTGGGTAAGGCAGGGGAGGTCTGCTGAGCCATGTGGGTCTTCTCCCTGGCTGGGGATTGAACTAGTGCTGCAGTGGCTGCAATGCTTCATAGTGCTATGTTTGACCTCTTGCACCACCCAGGAGGCCCCCAGTTTCAGCTTTTTTTTTTTTAAGATTTATTTATTTATGCATACAAGCACTGGGGTACAGGCCAGAGGTGTAGGGCGGGTGAGAGGATTCACCACAGAGAGAGGGGAGCAAAACAGGTAGATCAATGGAAGTAAACTGCTGAGGGGAGCAGCGGGCACAGCAGGAGAGGTCCGCTGCGCCATGTGGGTCCCATCCCTGGCTGGCAGCAGGGATCGAACTTGTGCTGCAGTGGCTGCGGTTTGCTTCATGGTGCGTTGCTTAACCCACTGCGCCACCAGGGAGGCCCCCAGTTTCAGCTTTTAATGAGAGGGCCAACACCCCATTAATTGGGAAAAGATTTTTGTACTCCATACAACTAATATGGGACTGATCACAGAGATTTACAAAGAACACACATGACTCAAAAAAACAAAGTAAACAATTCAGTCAAAAAAAATGGGCGAAAGAACTTAAAAGACACTTTAAAGAGGAAATGCAAATAGCCAATAGATATATGAAAAAATGTTTAACATCCCTCATAATGGGGAAATGCAAATTAAACCACCATGAGATACCACCTTACACCAGTAAGAATGGCACATATTAAAAAAACTAGCAACTACAACTGTTGGTGAGGATGTGAAAAAGGAACCCTCCTACACTGCTGGTGGGAATGCAAACTGGTTAAACCTCTATGGAAAGCTGTGTGGAGCTTCCTCAGTCTACTAAAAATGCTACCATATGACCCAGCGATCCCACTCCCAGGGATTTACCCAAAGGACACAAAAACATTAATTCAAAAGAATACATGCACCCCTATGTTTATTGCAACATTAACCCAAATGCTCCAAAATAGACGGCTGGATCAAGAAAATGTCATCATATACACAATGGGACTGAATTTAGCAATCAAAAAAGATAAATTAGTGTCATTCACAGGAATATGGCTGAAGCTGAGTGAAATATGTCAGAAGGAAAAATACCAGATGGTCTCACTTGTAGGAGGGTAAAGGTTATCAAGGAAAATAATAATAACATCAACTACAACAAAAAAGCCACAACAAAACAAAAATATACAAAAAGTCAGAGATATTCCATAGGACTGGGATCAAGGCAGGGACCGGAAGAGCACAAGGGACTGTGGTGATGGTGTGCAGGTGAAATGGTGGTGGAAATTCTATGGGGGCTACATCTAGAAAACAGCAAACATTTTTAAAAAGGCCAAAAAAAATTATAAATAAAAGTCCTAAATAAATAATCTAGATAAATAAATCTAAGGTCCCTGATACAAGGACCTATCTTACTAAAAGGCAGAATCAATTTCCCTGAGGGTAAAGATGTGGAAGAACCAAGGTAGTCGTATTCACAGGGAAGACTGGAGAACGGTGAATTAGAGCTGAAAGGTCAGAAAAATGCTGGTTCTTCTCCAACTCTTCCAGAAGCTGGCCTCTCCAGGACAGTCCCCCACTTAGTTCCCGAGTGGTGGAAAGTGCTTAAAGGTCAATTAAATTACTTGATATCAGCACGGGGGATGATTTGCAACAAGAGCTGTGTGTGGGAGCTGGAATCTACAGCACAGAATGCTGATCTAGTCCGTCTCATTCTCAGGATGTGAGCACCCACCACTTTACGTCACACATGCCCACCCAGTTTCTGATGCGAAATGACCAGGCACTGTTTTTTATGTTCTAGAGAAAGCAAGACAAGCTCCCATTCTTGAGGATTCCAATTTCATAAGGCAAAGGAATAAATTCAGTGGTACCTACCATTTTAAACCAATCTAAGAGACAGATTATTAATATTCATTATTTTCCTGATGAGGAAACTGAGCCTCAGACAGCAGGAACTAATCTGACTTTAAAGCCTGTTTTCAACAAGCTAAGCTGTCTCCAAGCAATCATCTAAAAGTTATAGTAAAAGTTAGTAACAAAAAAGCAGGAAACTAGGGAGGCATCCTGTGAAGAGTGGTTCTGCCAAATACAATAAAAACAACCTTTGGGCCTCCCTGGTGGCACAGGGGTTAAGTTTCAGCTGTTGTCAGCCACTGCAGCATGAGTTTGATCCCTGGTCAGGGAGCTGACCCACATATGGTGCAGCAGACCTCTCGTCTCATGCACTGCTCCCCTCAGCAGAGTATTTCAGTAGATCTGCCTGTTCTGCATCCCAGTCTGTCTTGGTGATTTCTGTCACCCCTCCTCCATACCTCTGGCATAGACCCCAGTTCTTATATGCATAAATAAATAAATCTTAAAACAAAAAAACCCCAACCCCTGGGCCTCCCTGGTGGTGCAAGGGGTTGAGCGCTGCACTGTGGGGCTTCCAAAGCCAGTGCTGTGTGAGTTCGATCCCCAGCCAGGGAGGTGACCTACATGGCATAGCAGACCTCTCCTGCCTTGCCTGCTGCTCCCCTCAGCAGTGGATTTCATAGATCTGCCTGTTCTGCTCCCCACTCTGTCTCTGGTGGATCCTCTTACCTCCTGCGCCTCAGGCCTGTGCCCCACCTCTTGATGCATAAGTAAATAAAATCCTAAAAAGAAAGAAAGAAACAAACAAAAAACCTAACCTTGAAGGCATCTGCATAGTCAAGAGTACACTTAGGGGAAAGCAGTCTTTCTGGGACTCAGTTTCCTCACCTGTAAAGTGAGGGTGTTGAGATATTCTGGAAAGGTCTCCTGCCAGCCCCGACCAATGTCTAACTGCACAGGGCCCACCTGAGGCTCTTCCCCTTTCATCTGGCATGGAGGGTCAGAGAGCAGAGGACATTCCCCTCATGTTTGCTCACGTACTCTTCCACACATCTCTGCCCGCCTTACTTCTACTGAAATGGAAATTCCCAAGTCACAAGATCATTTCTGTAATTTCCAGAATGTGAAAAGGCACACTGGCAAAGACAGGAGGATAGACCCACTTACCGGAAGCAAGACCTATGCCAGGCTTTGTTGGCAGTCTTAAACCACCTCTCACACGCAGCAACGTGATCCCCACAGGCCGGACACCTCCAGACATCTTCACCTGTGCACAAAACCAAGGGGTTCAGAGCTCCAAAATAACAGGGGGCAAAAGGATGAGGCTATCTACTGTGTAGAGTAAGACTTGAGTTAGCTGATTCACATTCTGAGAGGGTTGTGCCAGCACTCTGCTGGATGCATCACTTTCCCTCTAGAACTCTGTCAGCGCTTAGCCAGCCTCTTTATCTCTCCCAGGGACAGGGAATTCATGGCCTGAAAAGTAGTCTCATCCCATTTTTAAAAACTGGTTCTGATTATTACCTTTTCTTACTGAAACAAACATGCCATTTCCTAGCACCTCAGCCTTCACTAATAGCACTGAGCGTAAGAAATGAACAAGGTCTCTTTCAGTGTCATCTTTTCCCATGACTGTCTCTAGTCGGTACCAGAAACATCTCTTCTCTGGGTTAAACCACTGCCTTTTCCTATTCCTCAAGAGCCCGAGTTGTGCAGACTTTCCATCAGCTAGTCCAGGAGCTCATTTATTCAACCAGCATCTGTCTGATATAAGGCTGTGTTGGCGACATCATCCCTATTCCTCAAAGTGCAAATCCACTAGAAAAATACTTTTCTGAGTATAACTTTTCACTTACATCTTATTTGTCAGAGGTAGAGGCAAAGTACCAATTTAGTTCAGAGAAAGAAGTTATTAGTATCGCAGGGAAGGGACACTAAATGAATACTTCTTATATACCAAGAACTACGCTACGTGCTTTCATGACCTAATCTCATTTAATTCTCAAAACAAGCCTGTGACACAGGTATTATTATACTCATTTAATGGATGGGAGAAGTGAAATCAGGCCAAATGACAGATCTAGCATCTGAACTCATGTGGCTCATTCTAAAGTCCAGGCTCTTTCCATCCCACCATGTTAATTCCAGCACATTCCACTCAGGGGAGCCAGGAAAGTCTTTTCAGGGGAAACTCTGACACTTGACCTGAGCTTGGAAAGATGGAGAAGATTTACCAAAGGCTGAGAAAGGATAGAAAAGAGCTGTATAGGCTCCAAAAAGAAAAAAACACAGTATCCCTAGTATGGCTCAGATGTCAACTTCTTGAAAAAAAAAAAAAAAGAGGGCAGCTGAGATCAATCTGCGGTACCTGACTCAGCCCTAGAAAGCAAGACAAGGTCATTACAAAACTCCCAGTGTGCTCCATGCATGCGGCTTTGTTCTCTCTGGGTGACTCCAGACTGCCAAAGGCACAGGGACAGACACTGAGCCCCATTTTACAGGCACAGGGTCCATGAATAGACAATGTGAGGATAGAGGCACTTCAAGCTTGCTCAGTGGCACTCTGTCCTCACACCCCAGAGCAGAGTTGAAACAAGCTGGCAGGTCTTACAAGTTCAACCTCCCCTCCCCCTTCTTCTCCTCTAGTTCCACACTGATAGGACATAGATCAACTCAGTGATAGGACTTTTTAGATAAACTTTGCAGACTCTGAGAGGGAACTTTTTGTTTTTCAGGTGGTAGTGGGCAGAGAACACATTATCATTCTCACAAACACCAAGACTTAAAGTCTGGGAAATTCATGTAAGAGTGTGTTATAGACAGTGATTGTGAGTGGATTAGCGAGGATTTTTAATGGGCAGTCATCTAAAAGAAACTTCTACATGCTGAGGTGCCAGTTTGCAACAATTTTATAGTTCCTTATGGAAGGGCTTTCAGAATCAGTGAGCTGCTGTGTCCCACTCCCAACAAATATCATTATTTGAACCCACACCTTGTTCCTACTTTACTTTTTAACCCAAAAGGAACAGTCTCTAACCTAACCACCCATTCAGTAATTCAACATCTTGGCTCCGCATGATTGTTGGATGTTTCCAAAATTCAAAAAGAACCCGGACTTTCCACTATGAAGATATGTAAGATAACTTGTTATTGCCACACCCTCTAGAGTCTGCCCTGCTTTCTCCAGTCTTGAGAAACACCAAGCCATTCAATCAACACTCCATTTAGCACCTGCTCTGTGCTAGGCACTAGAGGCACAAAATCAAGACTCAGATATCTTCCTCTCATATTCACCGAGTTCCACCTCCCAAACACCTCTCCAATCCTGGCCTGTCCCTCACTATAGGCCTACTGCAAGTCTTTGGCTTCTTTCCCCTCTATTGCACAATCATAACTGGCTCACCCAGACACTCCGATATCTATAGAAGACTGCTGCTCAGCATGCACTGCCACTCTGGATTTCATCCTATCCTACCCCTCATAAGATGTGTGCCTTCAGGTATTGCGGCTACCACTCCCTTCTCCCCAGAGTCCTTCCAATTACCATTTAGGAAATTCAAGCCTTTACCATTAAAAAAAAAATCTGGTCATTTTCTCCTATAGCTACCACCTTGGCTTCTCCCTTTTAAAGTCAGGCATATTAAGAAGTTACTTATACATCACCACCCTCATTTCCTCACTTCCTACTTACTGCATAATTGACTGCAATCTGACTTCCGCATCCACCATTTCTCTGAAACTGTCTCACAAAGGTCAACAGTGACCACTCATTGCTAAATTCAATGGAAATGGTTCAGTCATTCTTTCAGCAAATACTTACTGCATGTTGATTACATATCTAACACTGTGCTGGGGAAAGAACAGCAAATTAAAGATTAAGCTAGAGAAGATATTAACCAATAAGATTATTTTTAACATAATTATTTTAATTATAATGGGGCAAATGGTATGAAAGAGACAATGAAGTTTACAACCAGGAAAACAGGGATGAGGTAGGACAAACAAGTATTCCTTAAGGAACTGTCAGGCTGAGCGCTTAAGGTTAATATAAACTGAGCAGGCAATAAAGAATAGGTAATAATAATAATAATAACAATAATAATAATGAAGTGGAGACACATGCAAAGGTCCTGAGGCAGTTATACAAGATACTGTTGGCTCCAAAGGACCTGAAGAACCAAGACCAGCCTCTGGCCTACTGTAGTCCCTCAATAAATACTTCTAAAAAAAAGATTTATTTATGCATACAAAAACTCGGGTACAGGCAAGAGTCTTGGCGGGGGGGACAGGATTCATCAGAAACAGAGTGGGGAGCAGAACAGGCAGATTGACTGAAATACACTGCTGAGGGGAGGAGCAGGCAAGACAGGAGAGGTCTGCTGGCCAGGAATCAAACTCGTGCTGCAGTGGCTGCGCATGCTTCATAGTGCGGTGCTTAACCCCTTGTGCCACCAGGGAGGTCCCCCTCTATAGATATTATAACTAATGGCTTTCCACAAGGTGGCCCAAAAGAACCTTATCACTCATTCCTTATAAAGGGATGTTTTAGTCACATCTTGATCTACTTCTTATACCTGTCATACACATCCATAGTCCTGCACCCTCACATTCACAACTCAAGCTATACTCTATGTTAAGAAGACTTCATCCACCTTTTCCCTTAAATGTCTAGCCTTGGTAATTTCCGAAAGTAGGTGGTGTTTGTTTCGATTTGTGCATACCTGTTTTATACTATTTATTCTATAATCACAGTTCATTATATCGTAATTTCCTTCAGTTACACCCTCCCCCATACTTCTAAAGGTCAAAGATTTCATTTTAATCATCTTCAAATCTCCAGGCCCTACCATAAATCCTGACATAAAACATACTCCGTTGTGTGGCAAATTCAAAAGAATAACTAGATCCAACAGCCAGGTACAAAGCTAACTTCCAAAGATAAGCTCCAACGGTCAGCAGGGATCATTCCCCTGGAGTAAGTGTTCTGGCTTCCGGGGTGCATTCCTACAGTAAAGTCACATGTAGATGCACAGGCCTCAGTCTACCTGTTTTCTGTTATGAGGGTCTCAAACAAGGATATTTATCCAGAGTCTTTAGTCTCTCACACCCGTACACTCTTCAAAAGAAGATACTTGGCATCTTCCACTCCCTTACAATGGTAAATGTCAATGATCCTAACTCTGGTACAGGGGATGTGAGAAATATAATAATGTATCTTGGAGAGTTTTGTGAGGCCCAATGGGAGACCAATCCAGAGTCCAGTTTTCCTGGGAAGTTCTTCCTCTAAGAAAATACCTCATTGTACCAGGCTGTCCGCCTTCTCCCTCTACAGTGTTTACCTCTTGTATTTGCAGACTTATCAATAGTGGTTACTGATCATCAGAATCCAGAATGGGAGCCTGATTAAGGAAATGCCCTCAGCAACCTCAAACAATAGAGGTTTAATAATTAGAAAACTGTGACGTTACAGTTAGTATTGGAATCTTTTGCCTTTAAGAAATGCTACGCCGACAAGGTGAGGAGTGTAACAAATGGTTCACTACAAAGGTTCTCACCTTTAGGATCTGTTGAACCTGGTATGTATTTTATACGTGCTTCTCTCACTCAAGTTAACAACTGGCGAGGGGACTCAAATAATCTGCGTATCCACTGGGACAGACACTAGAATGGCAGGATACTAGAGTGCAAGAGCCTTTAAGAATCATCTACACTAATTCAATCATTTTATTTTTCTGAAAGAAATATGGGCTTCGAGAAGGAAAACTGAGTTGTCCAGCCATCAGAAAGTTGGTAAAAACTACTCTGTGGAGGGCTCAAACCCGAGTTCAGAGACTACTGAACCAAATGTATTTTTATTACCCTACATAGTCTCGTACAAGTTGAGATTTGTCTCTCCCCACAGTTATTCAGTGGAAGGGCAGCCTGATACTTCAGCTCAGAGCCAGTCCATTTCCCACAAGACACTAACATTCACTTTAATCTTCGTCTCAGAGCTGGTTTTCTGCAAACCAGTCCTTTTCAGACTTCAAAGTGGTGAGAAATCCCCAAGTGCTAAGAACTCATGAGAAGATAAAGCCTAGCCTGAACCAACTTGCACAGAACCTATCCTTTCATTTGAAAACAATCTTTGCTGCTTCTCATATTCCACCAGACAAAGAGAACCAGAAACAAAACCCGCCCAATTCAGTGTGGCACAAAACAACAAGTATGGTAACTGCTGTGCCCCCTGGGAACTGGCAGGTCAGGTGTATAAATCTCACTTGTTCCAGGATAAAGAAGGAAGCAGCAGGGCAGGGCAGCAGCTGGTATGGAATAGCCGAGAGAAAATATCACATTTTAAAGAACTGCTCACAAGATTAACAGTAATGATTAACATTCCTCTAGATACTCTCTCCTGTATCCCAAAGGGTTTTCCTCCTCACTAGTTTACTAAATATTACCAAAGGGAGTGTCTAAAGAAAAAGTTTAGAGCATTTTTAAAGGAGCTTCTGGGCTTCTCTGGATCTCAGGTTCTTCCTTCATAAAGGGAGGGTTGAAATGATTCCTTCTAGCTTTGAAAGCTTGGTACACCAAACCAGGGGTCTCTCATTTTTCTGGTTAAGGCACAGACACGGCCATGTCAAAAGGTTTCATTTTTGCTATCCCCTTCTGCCCTTTAGTTCATTAGGAAAAATTGGGAGGATCAAGCAGAAGAAATAGTTAAAACTGGGTGAAAGCTGGCTCTCTCTGTGTCTTTGAGTAAATTATTTACTCTTAATCTTTAAAACGAGGACAATGCCACCTGCTTACAGGATTACCAGAGGATTAAGAGAAATAACATGATATATGTGAAAATACCTCCCACAGAGCCTGGCACTTAGCTGGCAATTGAATTGTAAGTAGCTTTTCTTTATTTCATGTGTATCTAAAGAATTTGTGTGGGAGAGGGAAGGCCGAGATGAATACACGAAACTATAAAATCTGAAGGAAATGTTTTCAAAACAAAGTCAGCAAACGTTTTCTACGTGCCCACTGTAAGACACAGAGTAGGCCAACAACAGTCGTGTCACTTTATGAGGGACAAGGACAGGTACAGAAAGAACACGTCAGAAAGGGACAAACCAGGTGCTGGGTGTAGGACTAGTTAGTATGGTGGTAAGATACTTGGTAGAGAAACAAATAAAATGGATGGCTCCGGGGGCTTTAGTGCACTCAGGTTCTCCCTTCCAACCACACCTTTCCTTAACTGTGCACAACAGGCATGTTCTAATCTGGGGAAGTCCTACAAAGAACCTTTATCAGAGAACTCACTGGTCAACTCAGAAGTCCCAGAGGGCAGTCTTCACCCACTGCTAATGTAGAAAGAAAAAAAAACCAAAAAACCCACACCCACTTTGAGTTTTTATTATATGCCAGGCAATGTTAAGGGCTAGGCAAACATGAACTTACGGAATATGAAGATCCCGTGATTTAAGGACTAGTCATAGAAGTACTATTGTTGTGTCATTCTACTGAAAAGGAAACTGAAAGGCTCAGCTAACCAATGTTAGAGCTGGGATCACATTATAGGTCTGCCAAACGCCAAAGTCTGTCTTTGACTACATTTTTTTCCGTGAAAAAATAAACTGTAGGCAGAAGGAACTGATAAAATAGAATCCCAAGGTAGACTTTAATAGAACCAGCCAATGGTTTCATGTTGTAGCAACTGCTGGATGTAAACCAGTGGGTAAGAAAGTCTAATTCTTCTACTACTGTATTAAGAAAGGTCAAGGGTGAGAAAGATAGACTTATAAGAGATTGCAGTGGCTCCAGGCCATTGAAATGCCAAAGTGATACATCCTTCCATTTTCTGTGACCTCCCTGCCCACCTTCCCACCTACTGCCACCACCAGTACCTGCCTCTACCACACTATCAATTTCTCTATCCTTGTGAAGACCTTGAAACCTGTCCACCTTTGCATCCAATTCCCAACTTCTTTCCTTCCAGGATATCATGCTCCTCACTCATCTCCACCCCACCCCTGGCCTTTTTGTTTGAACCTACCTAAGACTCCTCAAATCTTACCTCTTTCAAGAAGCATTCCATGACCAAATCTATTCAACAGTGCCCACCCTGCAGTTCCTTAAACATGCCAAGCATCTGGGCCTTTGCTCATTCTTTTATTCCTCTTGCTGGGATATATTCCTTCCAGATAGCCACATGGCTTCCTTCTTCATTTCACTACTCAGATGTCATTAATCAGAAAGGATCCCCTGGAGCATCCCTGGTGACTTAGGGGTTAAGATTCAGCACTAGCAATGCTTTTGCCTGAGTTCGATTCCTGGTCAGGGAGCTAACCCTCATATGGTGCAGCAGACCTCTCCTGCATCACCTGCTGCTTGTCTCAGCAGTGTATTTCAGTAAGTCCACCTGTTCCGCTCTCCACTGTCTCCAGTGAATCCTCTCTCACACACATACCCCCACTCTGGTCTATAACCCAGATCTTCTATGGAAAATTAAAAAAGGCTCCCCTAACCACTCACTGTTCCTATATCCCACTGTTCTTATATGTCCTTATCACACTTTCTCTTCAGAGCATTTATCCCTCAAATCTTACCTCTTTCAAGATCATCAATATGATGATATTTATACATTGACTTACTCTCTCCCCCACCAGAATATACACTCTATGAGGCAAAAGAGTTGGTCTATTTTGTTTTTTGCTGTATCCCCAAGAGCCCACAAGTGCTTGGCACATACTAGGAACTTATATTTATGGAATGAATGTATGAATAGTTCTTCCCCACTTCTGAAATTCCATACTGTTATCACATACAGACCTTAGAAAATCTTGTTTTGATTTGTCCTTTTTCCCTTAATTATTCTCAATAAAGTTGATTTCAAGCAGGTACAAATAACACAGTATTTGCACAAATATGTACTAAGGGCTTACCATGTACAAGACCCTATTGTCTGAAGCAGCCCAAATACTGCAAAGAATTTCCAATATACTAAAAAGAAGACCTAAGGAGAAGTCCTACATTAGTCCTGGCTATGTCACTTCTGAGTAACACTGGACAAGCCATTTTCCTCCCTGAAACTTTATATGTAAAATGAGGAGAGTTACATTATCTCAAGTCTCTCCTGGCTCTAGCATCTATTAAAATTTGTAAGTAAAACTTGGCCCAGCCCATTGTCTTAGACATCACAGGCACTCAGTAAATATTTGATCTCTTTGTTGATTCTCCTGTTACACAGGAATTTGAGTTGTCTTGGAACACAGTGTGGAGAGAACAAGTAAAAGTTTAAGTCTCTCTTCGTTCTCTGAAGTCACAGGCCACCTCATTCTAGTGTCTGTGATAAAGAGAAGATAAGCACTGAATTTAAAATTGGAAAATGGGGCCTCCCTGGTGGCGCAAGGGGTTGAGCGCTGCATTGTGAAGCTTCCGCAGCCACTGAAGTATGAGTTTGATCCCTGGCCAGGAGGGGACCCACTGCTCCCCTCAACAGTCTATTTCAGTCCATCTGCCTGTTCTGCTCCCAGCTCTCAGGTGTATCCGCTCACCACACCCCCTCCCTCCCACCTCTGGCCTGTACCCCAGCTCTTATATATGCATAAATAAATAAAATCTTAAAAAAAATTGGAAAATGTGAATTCTGACCACTGGCATTTATTTGGCTGTGGAACCCTGACCAAGTCATTTCTGAGTCTTAATTTCTGCCTCCATAAAATAGTCATAGTGGCACTTACCTTCCTGACTTTGGGTCTTTTATGCTGTTCCCTCTGCCTGTAATGTTCTTTGCCTTTTCTCTACTGGACCAACTTTTACTTATCCTCAGGGATCAGCATAACTTGCTTTTTATTTTAATTTAAATAATTTTAAAAGAATTATTCCTTTATTGTAAGATTTGTATTCACCAGAGACAGTGAAGAGCAGAACAGGCAGATCTACTCAAGTACACTGCCTAGGGGAGCAGCAAGCGAGACAGGAGAGGTCTGCTACGCCTTGTGGGTTAGGTCCCTGGCTGGGAATAGAACTCAGGCTGCTTTCCAGCAGAAGGGCCATCACAGTGGTAGCACTGAGACTTAACCCATAGGCCACAAGGGAGGCCCAGTATAACTTGCTTTTTAAAGGAAAGCAATCTTTATTCATTCCCCTAACTCCTGATGTACTCTTATAGCACTTACCTCAGTGGTTTGTCTCGATTTTTTATTTTTAATTATGTTTATTGAGGTAATGTTGATTTATTTACAATACTGTGTGTATATTTTTTTAAAGATTTATTTATTTATGCATGCAAGAGCAGGGGTACAGGCCAGAGCCGCGGGAGGTGAGAGGATTCACCAGAGACAGAACGTGGAGCAGAACAGGCACATAGACTGAAATACGCTGCTGAGGGGAGCAGCGGGCGAGACAGGAGAGGTCTGCCTCACCATGTGGGTCCCCTCCCTGGCTGGGGATCGATTTGGTGCTGCTGTGCTGGGGATGCTTCACAGTAGGGCACACAACCCGCTGCGCCACCAGGGAGGCCCCAACACTGTATATTTTAGGGCTGTAAGTTCACACCTCTACAGACGTATGTTTGTTTCTTAATTGCTATAGCATTTATCTCAATTATTATCTCTATTTACTGTTCATATCTAGAACTGTAAGTATCACAAAGGTAGGGACCGTGTCCCTTTTATTCATCAGCACTTGGCTAAGTGCATGGCACAGAAGTATCCAACAAATTTTCTTCAGGATTAATATATCAGCTAATGCATCTAGAGGCTTCAGTGCCTCTAGAGAGCACTTTGATTCACTCAGAAAACCTGCTATACGCTATTATACTCTAAGATCTTTCACAAGTTTTTGAGAATCAAAGTTCAACATAAGGGGTTACAAAAGAGGTTACACAGAGGCTACAAAAGTCACTGGAAATAATTTGAACAGAAAAACTCTGGAAACTAAAAAAATAAATAAAACAGAATGGGACAGGCAGTTTTTCTATCCTCAGACCTCTTTCTCCATTAGCTTATTATCAAGAAAGAGGAGAAAATCCCATGCTCCCATGGTGAGGAAGTGACCCACTGGTGGCCTGGTCCTTGTATTCAGGATAGAGGAAATGACTGTCCACAGGCTGAAAGCCAGGAAGTGGGGGCAGATATCCAGGACAGCCTCCCTCTCCCACTATTCCCTCCTGCCACCTCTACAAAGCTCTGAACATTGACCCAGAAGCTGGGTCACCCACACAGGTGGCTGGAAAACAGGCAACAGAAAGGGCCTGGTGCAGGGGGATCAGCAGGAAGTCACAGTATGGTGTGTGAGCGGACTGGGAGAGGACTGCAGGCCAAGTTAACCTGACCCTGAGGCTAGACAATTCCTCCTTCCAGGAGGTGTCTGATGACATCTCTTTCAGGTCTCAGAAAGGCCAGGAAGAAACCATTTTGCACGGGAGGGTCCAGAACCCCAGGGGTCCTACCTTCTCTAGGAAGAATACTCCACTCCCTAACTAACCTGTGATCTAAACTCCCAGGAAGCCCATACTCTCTTATTTCCTGCAACAGCCTCAACACCCAAGGGGATGCACTCAGGAACGCAGATGTCCGCGAGGTCTCGAATTCCATCGGGGAAGTTAAACCCTCCTCATTTCCCACACAGAAAAGCCAGAACCCGGGGCAACTCTCCATCCCCTCCGAACTGCATGGAAGCCTGAGGATCCTGCACGCCCCATATTCCATAAAACTCTCACTCCAAGAGAACCGAGACCCCTCGGTTTCCTTAATTTGGGGACCTACAGTCACCAGGTCCCCAACAAAAGCTGCCCCCGCTCCCGGCAGAGCCAGCATCCCTTCTTCCCAGTGACCTCAATCCGCGGGAAACCGCCCAACCCGCCTGCCCCACCGAGCCCTAGTTCTCCGCCTCTCCCGCAACCTCCAAGACCCCTGGGAGCTGAGCGCATCCCCAAGGGTCCCTGACTCCGAAACACCCCGAGGCCGCCGGCTCCCCTCAGGCGCCCGGGCCCCAGCTTCCGAGATAACGGTAGGACAGGATGGTAGGGCCCCTTCTTACCCGCCTGCGCCGCCATAGTCCGGGGGGCGCGGAAATGGGGAGGAGGCGGGGGGCCGGAGCCGCTCTTCTGCGCTCCCAGCGCCGCCTCAGGCACAGAAGAATTAGCCCACAGCGCTAGCGGGATGCGCCGCCTACGGCGCCCGGGGAGGACCAAACCACACCTGGCACCCGGGCCCGCCTGCCGACGCCCCGCCTGCCGACACCAAGCCCCGCCCCGCCGACGCCAAGCCCCGCCCCTAGACACCCGTCCCCTCCCCCTGGCTCCGCGTTGCCCTTGGCGCCTCCTAGCGCGAGCGGCGTCTCGGTGGGTGACCGAGCTGGAAAGGGTGATTCTATGCACGCTGGAGGTCGCTGCACAGAACACCCATTTCACACATGGAGAAAATTGAGGGGCAGAAAGGTGGGATCGACACTGGGGTGGGAATCCTTGTCTCCTGACACCCAGTGTGAATAGGGCGAAGCCACAAGCTTTGGGGGATTAAGGGTGGGCTTCTCTTTAGAAGCTTCCAGCTCAGAGAAGCTGCTTCCCTGTATCTCTGTAAGTTGACACTCAGATAACCCCTAGGTCAAAAATGCTGTGGAGGTAAGGCAACTCTAACCTGGGGCAGATCATTAGTAAGGACAAATTGGTATGTAAGTGAACCCAGCACATCAGATTTTTCAGCTTTCCAAGACTGTTCAAAAACCCAGGTATTAGGTGAATTTTTCCACTTTAAAAATCTGATAATATTTTGAAAATGCCGTGTAGGCCAAAGGAAACGTGTGTGAACTGGACTTGCTCTGTAGGTTTGTCTTTGTGGAGGAGAGAGCACTGGACAAGGAGTTAGGGTAGCTTGACTGGTTTCTTGTAGCTGCTAGTTGACTGAGTAGCCTTGAAAACTACTTCCCTCTCTAGATTTGGGAGGGAGTCGGGGGTAATGAAGGGTAGGTCACAATGGCTGGTCCCTGGGGTCCCTTCCATGTAATTCTCTTGTGTTGCATCTTTGGCAACAGTTATTTCCTAAGATCAGATTTAGGTCATGGGAAAAGTGTCCAAATGACGAGGGACAGGGAGGGAACTCAAGGAACTAGTCATGACACCCCCAAAGGACCAAATTCAACCTGACTGCTCTGGTCTTAGCACTTGTACAAGCCTGCCCTGACCATGTACTTCAAACTGGATGCAGGTCAGATTTTTCTCCTCTGGGTGTGGCAGGTGGCTCCTGTTGTCCTGAGTGTACAGAAAGTGTTGGGTGGAGCAGATGTACTTGACTTCCTTGAATTCCTGGGAACACTCCTCAGCAGTTGGTTTTACAGGGTCTGAGGAAATCGTCGCTCTGATGATAGTAACCACGGATCATATACTGAATTAAAGTGATGATGATCCAGAGGGCTCCCTCAGCAAGCCAATTAATGATTTACTAAAAGGGTTTAGGGATTTTATTGGCCCTGCACATGAAGAGGTTACACTTCTTTCTCACGCATCCAGGCACTGGCAGCCTTGGAACCAAGCCCCCTGGGTGTCTTCCCTCTTCCTCTGCCTGACAGCAAGCCACTTCAGTCTCTTCTCTCATTCTACTTCTTTCCTCCCTCCAGCCTCACGGTCTTCACCAGTGTGTGTGGGGATAACCAACTCCCCGAATCCCTCCCAGAGAAGTTTAGGTTAACTCCGAAATGTAAGTTGAAATATAAGGGAAGAGAGTAAGTCTGTAAAAATGATAAAATCAAGAGGAGATCTGTTTGCACTATGGGCTCAAGATCATTCCAAAATCTCTTGTGAACTGGAGGGGGAACTTATGGAGGAAAAGGCTTAGGCAGGGAGACCTTCTGGGTTTCTAGCGCTCAAGTCACCTATTCAGTTTGATTACCTGATCGCCGCTGCTTCAATCATGAGGCCAGATCCTGTTGACTCACTCAGCTCTCTGGAGTGAGAAATGAGAACCTGGACCCTGAAGACCACCTTAATGTGCAGGTTCTGCCCTTCTGAAGCAACTGATCTATTGGTCCTCAGCCAGACCTCACTGTCTCTCCCCTCCCTGAATCATCCCGTCTAAAATGGACTGATTAATCTTCCAAAGTTAAGTTTTATCACCTCTCTGCTGAAAAATTTTCAGTAGCTCTCTGTTGCCTTCAAGATTAAAGACCAGAAAAGGCCCTCATCTCGCAGCCTTCTTGCCCTACTCTAACTCCAGGGCTCTGCTTTTTCCTGAATACATTCAGCCCTTGTACTGCCATTCCTACAACTACCAGTTACTTCTCACCACGCCTTCTGTAATCTTGTTGCCTCACTCACTGCCCAGAAGTGCAGTTTTGTTTCTGAACTCTTTTTTTTTTTTTTAAAGATTTATTTATGCATACAAGCACTGGGGTACAGGCCAGAGGTGTAGGGGGTGAGAGGATTCACCACAGAGAGCGGGGAGC
>JAGFMF010011483.1:1976423-2009030 GCA_019455555.1 Galemys pyrenaicus | reverse complement strand
TCCCCTCCCTGGCTGGCAGCAGGGATCGAACTCATGCTGCAGTGGCTGCGGTTTGCTTCATAGTGTGTTGCTTAACCCACTGCGCCACCAGGGAGGCCCAGTAGTATTAATTTTTAAAAGGTATTTAAAATACTTTGGCTGTTTTTTTTTTTGGCTGGCTGTTTTTAAAAACCCTTATCACTGGGGTACATACTGAAATACTTAATAGATGACATGACTAGGATTTGCTTCAATAGACCAGGGAGGGGCCTCCCTGGTGGCACAGCGGGTTGAGTGCCACACTGTGAAGCATCCACAGCACCGCAGCGAAATTTCGTTCCCCGGCCAGGGAGGGGACCCACATGGCGCGGCAGACCTGCCTTGCCCGCTGCTCCCCTCAGCAGTGTGTTTCAGTCAATCTGCCTGTTCTGCTCCCCACTGTCTGGTGAATTCTCTCACCTCCCACGACTCTGGCCTGTACCCCAGCTCTTGTATGCATAAATAAATCTTAAAAAACAAAAACAAAAAAACAACAAAATAGACCAGGGAAGAGACAAGGGAGCAGTAATGAAGGAGATGATTAAACAGGCCTGGACCTGGATTGATGGTTATTGGTGTCGGCGATGGTCTATGGAGTTCTTATTGTCCTATTGTACTTCTGTGTAAGCTGTTTTCCATATTCTCATATTGGGCTGACAAGACTAGAGTTTCTTAACTTTGCATTTCCTACTGTATCTTGGTGCTACTCAACTTGGCAGCTGTTAGGTCAAAGTTTAAGAGATAGATGCTCTCCTTCAGAGGGATGATCCAGGCTCTGGTGTGCTAGGGAGCCTGAGGCTGGGCCAACTTCGTAACCTCACCACCTCTCTCATACTCTGCTGCTTAAGGAGTTACACACCCCCTTCTCCAAGAAGAGGCCCCCGTGCTCATAGCCTGGAGAGGTAAGGACACCGAATAACCTGTAATTGTTATCAAAGCTCTGGTCAGGCACAAGCTACGCTCCATCGTGCTAGTCTGCAGACTTCGGTACTCCCTGCTTGCCAGGACTGGGCTGACTGTTAGGTCACAGACTGAACAGGGGTATGCATAGAGCCAGGCCTCCAGCCTAAACCTCTCATCTCTAATCACCGGGCTATCTGAAGACTTCCATCTCAGAGTGACATTCCCAAGGATGCACACACACAGGGCTTTTCAGAGGCCACAGAAGTGACTATTCCCCAATCCGTCCCCTCCCCCCACATGACACACACAAGTCCACGGCTCACAGTAATGTAAAACCATTTGTTTAATTCTAAATCAAATCACTTTCACAACAGTGAAAATTAGTGACTGGTCAAGGTGTGCCACTGTACATGGTGCCATTTTCTGACTGTGGTTGAGACCTGGTCCTAACCCACAAAGGTGGCAAGAGATGGGTGGAAGTCAAGAGCACAGAACACACAAAGAAAGGAAAACTGCCTTGACAGAAAGGGAGGTGATGAGCCTGCAGGGGTTGGTGGGAAGTGGGGGTTCCCTGTTGGGACTGGGCCAGCAGTCCCAAGTTGGCTACCTGCCCCAGTTCCTGGCAGAGGGTGAGTGGGGAGCTACACGGTCCAAAATCAAAGGGTATGTGGCCAACCTGGTTTTGCTAACAGGTTCCTGGGGTGCCTTTGCTAATGGAGATCTCTTGTGCTCACTCCATTTCATTAGCCTGAATAATTGTCTTTCTATCCACAGCCCTTCTTGAAATAATTTATTTGTTGGGCCCATCTGAAGTCCTCTCTCCCACCACAAGGTGGGGCCACTGCACTGAGGGATCCTACTAATCCTCTTGAGCTGAGAAAACTCCAGGATTTCTAGGTAATTAAGAGCACTCTTGAGTGGGTCCCCCAAGAATGTTTAAGTTCCGTCAGACACACTGAAAACTGGTGGCTTATTCCTAGCAAATGGATTTGGGCAATGAACCACCTACTGAATACTTACAGTTTGTCTGTTTAAACACTGAACTCTGGCATTGACCCGAGCAAAGGGGAAGGAAGGAGGGCTGAGAGAAAGAGGAGGATTTCCATTATCCTCCTCAAGGTCGCGGTTTCCACATGCTGTACAGAGCCCTATCTGGAAAACAGCACTAGGTGCGGCCTTCTACTAGCTGTTGGCTATTGCTCTGTGAGAGACAGGAGCAGTCTAAACGGGCAAAGTGACAGAGGCCCCCCTACCCTGAGAGGCTGTACGTCTCCTCCCACCCCGGGGGTCTTCTGGAAGAGGCCTGACCTGCAGAGTGAGAACCACACCACGAAATAAACTGTCTTCCTGCCTGGCACCACCTTCTTCCTTTTTCAATCAGGAGGAAGAAGCTTGTGAAATCAAAAAACAAATCAAGGACTTGGGGGGGAAATGAATTCCCCTGGGAATTTCCAGGGGAAGACTTCCACAGGAACACCATATCATATCTCCATGCTGGGGCTCCCCGGGCCTGCTGCCTGGCTTTACAAATCATCAGGGGTTGCCTGCTCTGGAATCGCATGCCTCCCTGGTCCTAGCACACACACAAGGAGTTTTCAGGGGATTCCATCAGGCCATATGAAAATCAGGGTTACAATCCTGCCTCTTCATAAAGGACAACTTGGCTTCTGAGGAGGACCGTCTTCAACATGCACTGGGCTGACGTGCCAAAGCCCCTCGTTTCTTTTGGGCTAGTCTGAGGGGGTGGAGGGAAGATGCACTCTGAACTCCTATAGCTCTGGGGAAAGGGCAGTTTGTTTCTGCATCAGAAGCCTAAATTCTGCAGGAGTCCTGCCTGCAGGTCTTTGCTAACAAGCAGCAGTCAGTCTGAGCTTCAGCAGGGATCTAGGCTGTGTGCCCTCTGGCAAGGAGGCAGACGCAAATAGTTTTCTGGGGGAAAGTTAATGACAAATCTGTGAGTGAAGTCCCACGTCTCTGGGGATAATCTATGCCAGGAAACCAGAAGGTCATCCAAACCACTCTCCGGGGCCAAAGACACTGAGCATGGTGGTCCAGAGTCAATAAAAGATCTTTGGGTCTCTGGTGACTTCATGAGGCAACTCCAGCTTCAGCGGTTGCAATTATGATCTTTACAGGACTACCATTTCTTACGTTTCTGCCGAGGAGGAGGAAGAGAAAGCAGGACAGAGCAGCACTGGGATGTGGAGGGGACCCTCTCTGCAGAGGAGCCCCACCAACGTAGGCATTTTACCAAGGGGTAGTAAAGAGATGTGAGTTTCCGTAAGTATCACCTGGTTCATCCCTATGTTTCTGAGATATTAGACTCAGATGAAACTGGATTCTTGACAGTGTCCTTCCTGCCTCTTCCCCGGTGGTCAGGACCTGCTGAGCTGGCTCGAACAGGACTTCATGGTGTCACCCATGAGAGACAACTCAGTATCAAGGCCTGAGGTTATAGCAGTGTCCATGCTCCAGGAGCCTCATCAATTGATCTTGAGTTCCAAAGCTCTGATGAAGAAGACTCCTCGTGTGGCTGGCCCCACTGATTCCAGGGGTCAGGATTAGCCAGGAAGCCAAACACCAAGACCGTGGGTGTGACGTGTTGCCAGTCCAGAGGCCCTGCCGCAGATGCAGGTTGGGAGCCCAGCACTAGGCAATTAGGAGCCAGAACATGATCACCAGGGCCACAAACAGGAAGAGGCGTGACAGGAACTGCTCATCCACGTACTGAGGTGTTCCAGGGACAGCTGGACAAACAGGAGAGAAAAAGAAAGGCATGAGAATGCTGCAGCTGGGCAACTGTCCACTCAGGCCAGAGTCGAAATCAGCAATCTGTACCCTGCTCACTATAAAGGTATCTCATCCCAAATGATATCAGGTAAGAAAAACTGGAATTATTCTCATACGTCATATTTCATAAATAAACAAGTTATCCTAAGAGGGTTTGGTTTGCAAGTGCAAATAAAACAGAAATGGGAGAGTTGGGGGGGGCGGGGAGAAGAGACTATTTCTTAAGCCTCTCCCATGTGCTAAGTATTATGCACAATGTTTACTTGGTAGGTACTGTCTTCCCCATTTTGTGTAAGAAGAAACCCAGGCACAGCTGTACGCGAGGAGGCCTGCCCACGGTCAGGAGAGCCTGAAGTGGTGGCAAAGCGCCACAGCCGTGCCCTGCCTTCACAGCACTCGGCCTCCTGAATCAAGGAGTCTGCACATTCTGGCACTGTCGAGCCAGCAGGGATCTCAAAGGTCCTCACAAGGAGTTCCTTCATCTGCAGAGAGGAGAACTAGGACACAGACAGGAAATACGACCTCTCTCGCTCCCTGCATTGCAACGTAGGGGCAGAAGTAGGCTGAGAACCGGGGTCTCCACTCCTCTCTGCTTTACTTACTATTTAGAGATCCCTGTCCTGACTGTGGGGAAAGGAGGTAAGAGAATCTACCCCCAGCACTGGCAAACTGTAGCAAACACAACAAAGATCCCATCCTTCCTTCAGAGCAGGACGCACTCTGTCCTGTGGGGTCTCCTTCCTCTGAGAAAACGTGTGAGCAGAGGAGAAAAACTTTTGAGGGAGATGAGGTAAAGAAGAGTACTCCCAAGATCTCTCAGTGTTTTACTGTTGCTGTGGGGATGATGGATTCATGCAGGCAGGCAAGTGACAAAGACTTACGGATTGGCTGCTAAACAGCAAGCACCAGGATGGGGCAAGGAACCACTGGGATAATCCCGTAGGAGGCTTCCATCCCTAGGGCTTAAGTTCCCGGCGGGAACTGTGCACCGAATCCTCCTGTAGCCCACACTGTCAGCACGCAGGCGCCAATGAGTGCAAGCAGAGCTCAACCGGCCGTGGCACCCGGGAAGCTCTACAGTAAGAATCTGGACCTAGCTCACTGACTATGCAGTCATACAGAGAAGCCCTGAGTATCACTACCAGACACAGCTGGGAGACCTAGGCAGGCTCACAAAGGGGTGGGTGCTGGAAGCTAGACAGAGACAGAGATGCCAGAGAATGGAGGGGCCCTGGCTTTCTGCAGGTCATCTTGTTCCTTCTTGCCTCTTTTGGTCAAAGTGGGGGTATATATGTGCACTGGACCTTAGGCCGTTCCTCAGGTGATATGGTTTATACTTTCAATTTTATGGGCATGGGTGTGTCTTGGGTAACATTATTAAACATTTTCTGATTTGTACAGTAGTGTTTAATCATACACATATCCTATAATCTTGTGCGAGGAACCTGAGTTTGGGCTGGAAGGCACTATGAACATGCCTAATATATGGCAAGTATGGAATATATTTTATGATCAGGGATACCGATACTCTGAAAAGAGTTCAGCCCATTTTGAAATGGCTGATTATCCCCGCCATGACACTGGCTATAACCTATATACTGCGCAATCCAAGGAGTTTGCACGCAGAACTACTAGGAAATAGGGTCTCACCTGGAGGAGGCCGTCCATCGTTTATGTTAAATGCTGTGGCAAAAATCCCAAATGGAAATGCTCCAATTCCGAAAGACATCTGGAAGCCACCATCTCCAAATCCAAAACCTTGAAACCCCTGTGGAAATAAATTAAGACTGACAAACGGGTTTCTCTGCAACTGTCAAACGTGTCACCTTACATATGGTGCCCACCTCCCTGGTCTACCCTCTGCCACCTGTTTCTAAGGGGAAACATCTTTCGTTTCATCTCAACCCCAAGGCAGAGGAACCCTAGTGCCTCCTCTACCCTTCCAGCCTTTTAGTGGTCCCAGCTAAGGAGTGGTGAATGCCAGGAAGGACTGGCTCTGGCCCAAAATAAAACATTGCTGATGCAAGTCAGAGTTCTCAGAGCTCCAAATCCTTTCCCAAAGTCCTACACAAGCCAGGAAAATTTTCTACATGCTTTATAGTAGCAAAATTGGCAAATAACCCCTATGTCTAAGACGGGAGCGGTCAGAACAACGTACACATTACCTGTAATAGCAAAAAGTGAGACCCTAATTAGGCAGTAACAGAGGTCACGATCAAATCTTGATACGTGCTCAGAGAACCACAACACTGACTATGCGGTCATACAGAGAAGCCCTGTGACCAAGTCATGAGACAAAACTGTTTGAACACCATGGTCACAAGTACATGACAATACGTAGGTATGCACAGGTTTTCTCCCTCACATTTTCTTTCTTTTTTGTAAAGATTCCTTTAATTTACGTATACAAGAACTGGGGTGTAGGCCAGAGGTGTGGGGGGGTGGGGATGAGAAGAATCACTAGAGACAGAGTGGGGAGCAGAACAGGTGGCGCTACTGAAACACACTGCTGAGGGGAGCAGCAGGCAAGACAGGAGAGGTCTGCTGTGCCCTGTGGGTCAGCTCTCTGTCGGAGGAATCAAACTCATACTGCAGTGGCTGGCGATAGTTTGACAACACTGAGGCTTTAAACTCTGTGCCACCAGGGAGGCCCCCTCGACATTTTAACAGAGAAAATTTTAAAAATTCAAAACCAGCTCAATCTTTTTCTGATTACAAAAGTAAACATGCTTGATGTAAGAAATCCACACATTAGGGGCCTCCCTAGTGACGCAATGGGTTAAGCAATGCACTATGAAGCAGACCATAGCCACTGTAGCATGAGTTCGATCCCTACTGCCGGCCAGGGAGGCGACCCACATAGCCTAGTGGACCTTTCCTGCCTGCCCGCTGCTCCCCTCAGTAGTGTGCTTCAGTCAGTCTGCCTATTCTGTTCCCCACTCTGTCTCTGGTGGATCCTCTCACCACCCCCGCACCTCTGCTCTATATCCTAGTTCTTATATGCATAAATAAATCTTAAAAAAAAAAAAAAGAAAGAAATCCACACATTACAGGGATATTGACAGAAAGTCATGTTTCCTTACTCACCCTCCATTCCATACACCTCTTCTGATAACCACAATCAGAAGTTTGCTGTATTATATTCAGCCTTTCCCCACATACATATTTGGCATGGCATCATCTTTCATATGAAAAGATTCCAGAGGGGTCATAAAATCATGAATAAGTAACTCCCATTTTCTAAGTGCAAGCTTGGGGTAGGCACTGTATTATTAAGCACTAGGATACTTGAGTCACATTTAATTCTTCCATTAGCATCACTCACATTTTCATAGAGGACCAACCTGAGGCTTAGAAAGGTGAAATGACTTAACCACAGTATGGAGTAGAGTTTAGATCTCAGTATGATGCTTTTAATTACTGTGCGCATCTTACAAAAAAATTGTCTTCCCCTCATGTCCCTGGGTAGATTTTTAGAACAGATCATTTAAAATGTTATTTAAAAAAAAAGAAGAAATACTAAAATATCATTGGGCCTACTGCTTTCCAACAAAGAGCCGACTGGCTTCATTTGTGAGTCTTTTGCTAGCTGTGAAACTGGTAGTTTCTTATCTCACACCAAGCAGCCTTGAATCTAGCTTCCGAACTTCTTCCTTGGTGTCACTGCCTATGAAGCCTAACAGCTAACTTAGTAAGAGTAAACCTACAGGGAAGGAAAACAGCTGGTTTCCATCTCCTTCGTGCAGAATGCCTCCTACTCAGAACCATCATGGTGGAGTCTGAGGGCTCCTGGGACCAAGGCTACCTTACCTAGGAAGGTGCAACTGTTTCATCAGTGCACTGCTTTATTCGGTGCTATCCTCAGGACTGACGTCTAACCGTCCAAGCAACACCTCTACAATCCTGTAAGGCCTCACATTTGCTGGGTTTATGTTCCTGGGGCAGAGCAGGTGAAAAGCGTCAATGGCAGCTGCAAGTGCCCACACATACTAGGGGCGTGCCTCGAGGTCAGGGACTCCTAGGGTCACTATTCTGGGGTTGGGAGCTAACACCCTGCGAATGACTGGAGCCTGGGGTGGTTCAAGTGGTCACTCTTGTGAGTCAGGAGCAGTGATTTCAGTGCCAGTCAGATCTGGGCTTCAATCCTATGTGTCCCTGAACCAGTCACTTCACCTAGCTCAGCCTCAGTTTCATCTTCTTTCTGTTAAATGCTGTGATGTGAGCCTTAAATTAGATTGTATCTATAATACCCCCCTTTTATTTTTAAAGCTTTATTTATTTTTTTTTATTTTTTATTTTTTTAAAGATTTATTTATTTATGCATACAAGCACTGGGGTATAGGCCAGAGGTGTGGGGGGGTGAGAGGATTCACCACAGAGAGCGGAGAGCAGAACAGGCAGATCAACTGAAGTACACTGCTGAGGGGAGCAGCGGGCACAGCAGGATAGGTCTGCCATGCCATGTGGGTCCCCTCCCTGGCCGGCAGCAGGGATCGAACTCGTGCTACAGTTTGCTTCACAGTGCATCGCTCAACCCACTGCGCCACCAGGGGGGCCTAAAGCTTTATTTATTTAAGCATATAAGAACTAGGGTGTAGGTCAGAGGTGTGTGTGGGAGCGTCAGAAGAGTCACCAGAGACAGAGTGGGGGCAAGACAGGTGGATGGACTGAAATACATTGCTGAAGGGAGCAGCAGGCGAGGCAGGAGAGGTCTTGCTGCACCATGTGGGTCAGCCCCCTGCCTAGGCATCGAACTCATGACACAGTGGCTCGCGATAGTTTGATAGAGCTGTGCCTTTAACCCCTGCACCACGAGAGAGTCCCGCCTATAATGCCCTTAACATATAGTTTTTGCATGTAATAATCATGAACAAGTGTTCACTGCTATTATTATTATGGATAATCTGGAGAAGAGACCCTCAATTTCTATCACAACCCCTAACTCAATAATGCTGCCCTTGGAAATCCTAAGGAAATGACACAATTCAAATAAGAAACAAATACATTTACACAAAGATAGTCAATGTAGCGTTATATACAATAGCAAAATCTGGAGACAACTAAAAAGTCCTTTACTTAGGAAAATCTCAATTATAATGCATCAAAACTCAATAGAATAAATAGTAGCCTTTAAAAATAAAGAGGGCGGGGTCTCCCTGGTGGCACAGTGGATTGAGCAACACACTATGAAGCAAACAGCAGCCACTGCAGCACGAGTTCGATCCCTGCTGCCGGCCAGGGAGGAGACCCACATGGCACAGCAGACCTCTCGATCCTGTTGTGCCTGCTGCTCCCCTTAGCAGTGTGTTTCAGTCTATCTGCCTGTTCTGTTCCCCACTCTGTCTCTGGTGGATCCTCCCACCCCCCTGTACCTCTGACCTGTACCCCAGTGCTTGTATGCATAAATAAATAAATCTTTAAAAAATAAAAATAAAAAATAAATAAAAATAAAGAGGGTACTACACAGTATCATGGAAAATACTAAGTTTAAAGCAAAAGAATAGTGATAACTACATAAAAATACATACATACAAGCATAGAAATAAAAATGTAATTGTCTAGGATTATGGTACTATGTCTATACACATGTACTTATTTATAAAATTTACACAAAATAAATGGATCTATAAAATTTGCATGGCAGAAAATGAAACAGACCAAAAGGTTTCAAGTTGTTATCCTCAGATGGCCTGATTATAAGTGATTTGTTTCCCCTTTCTCCTTTCTGTATTTTATAAGGGAAACTTCTAAAGGCATAGACTCATTTCTAGAAGTTTCTCTTAGAATGTTCCTTACCCCTCTATTCTCTGGTTCTGGCCTCTGACCTTGAGGACGGGGTGGGGTCTTCTCTCTGAAACAGAAATAGTATAAAATTAATCTATTACAAAATGCTTTCAGTGCTCCAGTGAGTGGAGTGGAAGCTCTTTACCAATAGGCCATGCCCTCTTTCTTGCCCAGCCCTTAGGCCAAATTAAACCAAATACTAACTCATCTACCAGTAAATATTTTTCCTAACTACATAGAAAATCAGAGAAAATCAGCTTGTAATGAGGTTTTATCAGACTACACTATAGACTACTTCTTTAAGAGAGCTTCAACTGTGTGAGGCAGAGGTCATCAATTAAAGAAGAAAAAAAAAAGTCCTAAATCCAAACTGAAACAGAGGATCTCGTGTCAGCTGGGGACACTGATTCAGGATTTCTCGGATCTGCTACTATTATTTGGGCTTTAGCTCCCGCTACTCTTGGGCAGGTACTCTAGTCTCTTTGCGTCTGGGTCTTGGCTCCTTCCATCACTTATCCCACAAATTCTGGACTTAGGGTTGTTACACATCAGGCACTTTGCAGGATGCTACAAATACTAAAACTGATGACCTTCTACTTTTGAGGTGCTCATGGTTACAAGGGAACTACAATCAATCACGATACATGTAGGAAGGGACTCCTTTCGTAGAGGTATGAACTGAATGTGGTGGGGGGACAGGTAAGAATTAATGTGGAGAAGAAACACCACTCCAAGGAGGAGGTACTTTGCAGCTGCTCATTAAAGACAGGCAGAACTCAGAGGAGGTGGAAGTGACTGAGCCAATCTGGGGAGGGTAGAAGAGACAGAGGAGAGTAACCACAAGGCCTTGTGAATATAAAAGGGTAAGTCCCTTTAAGAAAACTTAAATATGTCTGAAGTGTCCAACACGTACAGGATGTGCTGGGGTGGGCGGGCGAGGTAACAAAAAGGCAACCTCATTGCTGGAGAGGGTAGGAGGAGGTGCCAGACCATCATAACAAGATTCTCACCATGTGCTTAGAGAATGCCAGACCACCTATACCTGCTTTTCTAGAAATCTCAAACTACAAAGTCTCTCAGACGCTCTGTTCACCATTCCACCCCACACTTCATATATCACTGCGGTGGTAACCCCATTCCTGGCAGATTGTCTTGCTGGACATCGTGCTTCCTAGGGTGCTCCTTTATAGCACTTCGTGCAATTCCCTGCCTGCTGGCAGACATCCAGTAGATATCTGCAGTATAATCCACCAAGCGGCAACCTGACTCCCCTCCCCTCCTGGCTCTCATCTGGATTCCAACTGCCTCAGAATGAAGGGTCCGTAAGCACTAGGTACTTGCACTAAGAGTGGGGTGTGGGGGTGCTGAATGAAGTGAATGCACATCCAAGGGGAGGAATGGGTATACAAGGTACCCTAAGGCCTCACCTTGGGTCCTGCTGCCCAGTACTGCCTCTGCCGTAGAGAGGGATGACCTTGTCTCGGCTGATGCCGGCTTTGCACACTGGACACACCTGTCTGTTAGGCCTGGTCTCCAACCACTGCAAACAGGAGAGAAAAACATATGAATGACCCAAGCCCATCACAGAGCCATCAAAGACAACTTGAGCCAGAGGAATAGCAGCACAGGCAGGGAAGATCTCAAGGAACCGATTCCTTTTCCTGGCACTCAAATATTTACTAGTGAAATCAAAACTGCCTTCCAGCACCACCAAAATTAAATAGGCTTCTTCGTGCCTCATTCTCTGTATAGAGCAGGAAGGAACTACAAGCCTGGGGTTGTGTCAACAGAACCAGCCTCAGTTTAAGGTTTGGTATAGACATAACAAACTTTAAATCTTCACCTTCCCTGATGAATCAATTATATTATCTTGGATGTCTTCTTTTTCTTTCTGTGATTTCTCATTTTAAAAGCATTTTCCATACATCTAGCCATAGCTGGCCATTTAGCTGGCGACTTATAATATGCTAAAAGATTGTGCTTACTATCTAAATTTGTTATACAGATATACATCAACATTTATCTTACAATATTTAAGAACTTTATACCCTATTTCCATTATCTTACTCTTGAAAGTGCCAAAATTTCCGTGTCACGTGCCCTTTATAAACTTATGTTCTACCAATTCCACCGGTGTCAGCACGCACAGTTCCGAACATAACAGGAAGCCCTCTGTTGTCCCTCTCTTCTCTCTCCTCCCCCACCCAGATTCTAAGGCTCTTTTGGTGGGGGATCTCTTGTTCTCCCCCACATTCCTAAGCCGCCTACTCGTGTGGGGCTCTACTGCCAGCAACTGCGGAGACAGTCCTCGCAGTGATTATTCACCGCTAGGTGTAAATGTCAGGCCCTGCTCTGCCTCACAGCAAGCGGCTCCCTGCATGGTGACTGTAATAAATGGTTGTCATAATAATCAAAAGCTGGGAAAACAGACTTTTTCCCTTTGCAAAAGACCTATGGATACCAAATATGTTTCTCTCTCGAAACATTTTCAAGATCTTTAAGGGTAGTAGGCACATTGTTGATACGACAGGAGTACTTCTTTATAGAGGCAAAAATCTCAGAAATAAAAACTTTACATACTAGCAAATCTGACACAATTTACAAACGAGGACTTGAGACCTGGAGAGCAGGTGGCCCGCCAGGGCCCTGACGGCCATCAGTAGCAGTCAGAGGGTTTGGGGAGCCACACGGATCCTTTTCTCATCAAGTCCCTGTCAGTGAGCAGGTGTGTAAAGAGGGTTGGGGGAAAGTAAGTAAACGAACCCAAGCAGGAGAGATTGCAGCTTCTGACAGCAGTCTCCTGAGATTAGGGGTGTCTTGTGCAATCAGAGCTGATGAAAGACAAAGTAAAATGAAATACATCTTACCTGATGTAAACACGGCCAACTGCCAGAGTCCCCAGGGCAGCCAGTCATCAAGGAGAAAGAGAAAGGGAGAAAGGAAGAAAAATGCTTTCATTAGCAAAATCCACCGGTAGCGGGCTGGGAGCGGAAAACAGGGAAAACGTGAAGCACTACAATCCACTGCGGGACTGTGGGGATGGGTGACTGGTGTCAGAAGTTAGAAAAGACTGGGCTAAAATCACTCTGACTCAGCTTCTCTACAAGTCATCTTGCGAGCGGTTACAGTCTCAGAAGAAATCCACAGACGCTAAGGAGACTGTACAAAAAAATATGTGGGGGCGCACATACATGTACTACTGGACTCGATTTCAATGGGCTCACAGCCTCCTCGTGTTCACAGGGATGTGTGAACAGAGCTTGCTCTTGATCCAGTTTAACAACGTTAATACGCTCTAGGTTATCTTCAGCTTTGAGAACTATGCTGGTAGGAAGTAACTTCAAAGTTCATCTGTACTGTAAAAACATCTTCCAGTAAGGGAAAGGATGGGGGTGCCGCCTGGCAGAAAGTGCTATCTTCATCTTAGTGACTTATACTAGAGAAATTCCTGCCGAATCGCTCATTTTTCAAACGAGGAACCCAAACTCAAAAAACTTGAAATGACTCGCCTACAGCACCAGGACTGAAAAATCCTGGTGACAGCCAGTGACCTGGCTTCTAGTTTATCGCTCCTTTTACCACCCAGTGCTGGGTACAGAAAAATGTTATTTACAGAATTGAAGGACAAGTTCCTCACTCTAGCTCCAGATTTTACTTTTCTTTCATTCTTGACTGATTCATCCATTTGTTCATCTAATAAATACCTACTGTAACCCACTATGTGCCAGGACAGAGGAAAGGGCAGGCATGTTTTCTACCCCTCACACACCTCTTCTGTTCTCACTGAGTAAAATGTACACTTGGAGGAGACTTCCTTTTCTAATTCCTGAGCTGCAGTTTAGCCTCAGAACCCAGACCTGAAAACCCTAGGGAGAAAACAAACACCTGGCATCTGACTCCAAGCATGCAATGCCCTGAAAATTGAGCTGACGGCACCCCCAAAGCTTGCGAGATCTCCACTGGCAACTTTCCTCAAAGGCTGTGGGAGATAAGTAGTGGTAAGTTCCCCTTAGGGGAAAGTTCAGGAGTATAAGGATGATAGTGATTACCAACAAATATCAAATAACTATCATGTGCCAGCTGTGGATGAGTAACTTCATTTGTTCCTATCACTCAACAGTCCCGCTAGGCTCTGAAGAAGTGCAATTATCTCCGTTTTATAGTAGATTCTCCAGAGACAAACCGCCCCACTGACAGCATCACTTTCATTTTAGAGTCCGTGTTCTTTCCTATGGTATCCTGACTCGGAATTCCTCATTTTAAGTCCTGGTTTTATGATACCCCAGAATATGTCCACTTTCTAGACAGGGCTGATAACAGTTCCTATAGAAATCTTAATGATTAGGGCAACAGTCTCCAGAAGAAGCCTTTGCCCTATTCTGTTCATTCACCAACAAATTCACCTTTCACACTGTTGCCAATTTAAACTCCCTTCACTTTAAAAAAAAAAAAAGATTTATTTATGCATATAAGAGCCTGGGTGCAGGCCAGAGGTACGGGAGGTAAGAGAATTCACCAGAGACAGAGTGGGGAGCAGAACAGGCAGACGGACTGAAATACACTGCTGAGGGGAGCAGCAGGTGAGACAGGAGAGGTCTGCTGCGCCATGTGGGTCCCCTCCCTGGCTGGGTACCAAACTTGTGCTGCAGTGGCTGTGGATGCTTTATAGTGCTGGACTTAACCCCTTGCGCCACCAGGGACACCTCTAAACTTCCTTTAAATGACTGCTTCTTCACTCCACTTCCCTGCTCAAAATTATTCCACTGTTTGATTTCCTACTCAGTCAAACTAGGGTTTGGTAATCCGAGCCTACACTCCCTTATATCCATTCTTGTTTCTTAACATCCCCCAACCAGGGCACCATTATTCTTGAATATAGAGTAGCCTCAGTGTTTCAGATGAACCCAGCAGCACAAATACTTGGCCCCAGCAATGACCTGCTTTGGGCTTGCACATACTCTTCACTTTACCTGGCACTGTCAACTCAATTCACTCTTCAAGGTACAGTTCAAAGTTAAGAGAAAGGTAAAATTAAATCTCAACATTCACCCACATTCTCAGAACCAGGAGGGGTTTCTGTAACCTTGGAAACTAAAATGGTACCAATCTTGCCATTCTGCTGTACATAAAATATAATGACAGTTATTTGGGTCACAGCTAACACATAATATTTACTCATAGTATGTGCTCTTCTAAGTCTTTTACCTATTTTGAGACAGCCGATGCTCATAAAGAACCCTGTTAAATGAGGCAATGTTTGTGTAATCACCTTGCCCAAGGTCATCCAGTGGAGAAATGGCAGAACCCGGATTCAGAACAAGGCAGTCTGATTAGACAGTCCTTGCTTGTAACTACTGTGTGATACTGCTTCTTGGTTCAACACAGCAGGTGCACACAGTTAGTGCTCCCTAAATGGGGGGTATCATTACTTTAGAGCCCAAAACAACAGTTGCTAGTAAGGTCACTCAGTTTATCAGCAGCAAAGCTGGGATGAGAACCCAGGTCTCCTGCTTCTTGGGTCTGAGGTAATCAGGACCCGAGTGAGTGGGAAGCCATCTGTTCCCGAGACTTTACAAATTCAGCAGCATGTCCTCTGGGGCAGTGGCGGGGGTACTGACCAGAACAGGTGGCCACACAGGCTGATGACGGCGTCCTTGGCTGTGTCCAGGCAGATGTTGCACTCAAAGGTGCTGTCCTGACCTCCGCTCTCTCCAGCACCATTGCCGCTGGGCCCCCCTGCACTGGAGTTCTCGGGGGATGCAGAGGTCGAGGGCCCCTTGCTCGCCATTCTAGGCTGTCAGCAAACTCTGAGTGAAGATCCTCCCCAGGGAAATCCTAAAAGGGAGAGAGTCCTTGATTGCTCACTTGTGCAGTACATTCCCCACAAAGTCCATGCCAACCGACCCGTCTGCCCTCAGGTCCTGAAGTTCAGACTGTGACCGAACCCTTGAGCAGAGGTCCCAGAGTCTGCAGAGCATGACAGTCACGGGGCACTACCTCGAAAGCAGTGACTCAAAAACTTCCCAATCTGATCCAGAATGTCCTACAGAAACCACAAGCTGTGGCACTGCCTCTCTTGTCCTTCCATCTTCCCAGGGTAACCACCCAGGTGGTGAACACAGACTCAAGCACGCGGAACATTCCCAAGTTGTTCTCTGACTCTAGACAGCTTCTACTTGGTGGTGAATTCTGGCTGGGACATATCAGAATATAAGGAAAACCCTGCAGCCGTGAGCGGGTAGGAAGCGAAGAAGGACCAGAAGGGTCACCTGGTTTGTTGTCTTTCCAAACCGCAATCTTTTGCATTCCTCCCCCTGCCACCCACCTTGTGTTGTCTAAATCTACCAACATTTAGCCTTAAAACATTTAAGGAATGGGCTTCTATCACTGCTGTAAACAAAAGCCAGTATTACTTGTAAATAAAAGATAAATATAAAATGCTATGACGGAAAAGTTATTTCTCCTCATACCCCCTGGTTATCTAGCATGTCAAGACCATGCTCTGAACAAACTTCATCTAGTCCAATCTCTGTAGGAAACTGTGGTTGAAGACCTCTCTGTGAACTAACGTGGAGGCAAGGCTGGGATTTACGACATCCAGTTTGTGCTCAAAGCACTGCACCACACCCATGCTGGTCACCAAAGGCTCAGAAAAGACCACTGCTTATTACTACCCCCAAATCAAAGAGAACACCAGGAGGTCAAAGAAGACGAGCTACTGCAGGAGATACTTAGAAACTCTGGGTAGAGACTAAGAATCTGTCAGGAGCCTGATCTGGCAACCTTCACCATCTTAGAAATTCCAAGCAAGAAATGCTGGTTGGCTATCAAGAACCACAGGTTTGCATGGCGGCTTTCAGTTTGGTAGACAGTTGCTGGAAACTCTTTTTTCTTCTCTGGGCCACAATTTTCCATCTGTACACTGAGGCACTGGACTACAGGGCCTCCTAGGTGTCCCCTTCCAGCTCTAAGACTCTGCTGCTCCAGATCATCTCACCCACTCTCCAAAGAAGGCAGCCCCTCCTGCAAGTCTGGGACTCACCACTGGAGCTCAGAAGACCCCCTTATTTCAGCTTCCAAAGTGTGAGAAGATAAGGACCAACAAGCAACAGCCCAAGAAGCCTTCCTACCGACTCAGTACTCTGGACTCGGGAGCACCCCTCTCCACAGCAGTAGCTCAGAGACTCGAAGAGGGAGAGAAAGCCGGCTCACCGCCACTTTTTCACTCAGTTACATCATTTTACATAAGGTCCCAGAAGGGCAGCTGGCTGCTGGCAGCACTAGTGCTTGATGGCCTTGGCTCCAAGACTCTGCCCCTGAGCCAGTGCTTCCACCTCTCAATACATAAGTGCTCGTTTCTTCTTAGGATGGAGCTTGCTTCTCAGGGCTACATTATGGTCCTTCTTCCTTGCTCCAGCTCAAGTCCCTGACACATCTGTTTCTTTAAGACAAACAAATACCAAAACCCAGAAACCACTTTAAAAAAACGAAGGACTGTGTACAAATGTAGAAAGACAACTGTGAACATAACATAAATACAATGAGCTTCATAGATCAGCCTTAACGACAGTCTCCTGACGTGATGCAACAGGAAGCACAGAACCAACAGTGAAGCACTCTTGAAACTGACTGACAACCAAAACCAGCTATATGTTCATAGAAAACACAATGCACAGATGAGTGTGTTTAACAATTCCAGGTTGGGATAAAAACAGAAAATCCAGAATGTGGGTCTTTTAATATAAAACCCAAGTTCTCAAAAAAAAACAAAACAAAAAACAACAGCAACCCAAAACCCCCACAAAACCATGCACAGGGCATGGAGTTTTCTAGACGGACACTTGAGGCATACCAGGTATAGCACTGTGTGGCTCTCACTGGAACCAGATGGAAACAGAACTCTAAGATGACATTTGTGAGATGCTTGACAAAAACTAGATTTAGCCTGGATATTTGATGATGTTAAGGAATTACCGATAATTTTACTGGGTCTGAAAATGGCATTATGTGCCGTTTAAAAAAAAAATTCTCGTATCCTAGGGATACATAAGCATTTATGAAGGGGTGACAGATGGTTGGGATTTGCTTTAAAATGCTCCTAGAGAAAAAGTCAAAGTGGAGAGAAAAGAACCGGGAAGTTGAAAGTTGCTGAAGTTGGATGATGAATGAAGGTTCAATGTTTAGTTTATTTTTGTTGTGTACTTGTAACTGTCCATAATAAAAAGTATCTTTAAAAAAGATCAGGTTGGGGCCTCCCTGGTGGCGCAGTGGGTTAAGCAACGCACTATGAAGCAAACCGCAGCCACTGCAGCATGAGTTCGATCCCTGCTGCCGGCTGCCAGCCAGGGAGGGGACCCACATGGTGCAGCAGGCCTCTCCTGCTGTGCCTGCTGCTCCCCTCAGCAGTGTACTTCCGTTGATCTGCCTGTTCTGCTCCCTGCTCTCTGTGGTGATCCTCTCACCTCCCCCCCACACCTCTGGCCTGTACCCCAGTGCTTGTATGCATAAATAAATAAATCTTTAAAAAAAAAAAGATCAGGTTGTAGAAGAATATGTATATGGATTTATCTGGGGAAAAACAAAATACATATAATATACACACATGTTCAAAGAAAATGTTCAGAAGGCACAAAGTAAACTATTCACAGCTACTTTTGGATGATGGGGGTTAGGGAACGCTAAATTTTATATTCTTACTTTGGTTTAATATTTTATGACAATCACATATTAGTTTTATATGAAAGTTTTAAAAGAAGGAAATTAAACATGTCTGTATATTATATTTGTTATACTGATAATGAATAAAAATATCAGAAAATCTCTTTTAACAGATTTTTTTTTGGTATGTGGAAAATTATACCAAGCTGTTAATAGTGCCTCTGTATAGATAGGGGATTAGAAGTAGTGACTTTTCCTTTCTAAATCCCCCCCCCCATTTTATAAAACAGCAATTTGTACATACGTTGATTCTGAAATCATACAAAGGAGTAACAGTACATTTTGCAGTTTCTTCCAATTTTGAAAAGCTGGCTACACCACTAAGTGGTGTGGCTCTGGGCAGATGCCTTGAGGGCTGGAATCTCCTTTCTCACCTGGTAAGTGAGCGCTGCCTCCTGCAGGGCTACCCGGCCTGCAGGGCTACCTGGCTACCTGTGAGATAACAACGAGGTGACCCGGAGGGCATGCGAGGTAAGAGGGGACTGTGCAGCCACTTGCATGCTCCCTGCCCTCTCCGTTTCCCGGACCCATCAAGGTCCTTTCATCCACAGACCTAAGGGGACCAACAGGGTCACGGTAGGCATGGGGCAAGAATAGTTAGAGGAGACAGTAACAGGTGAGCTCAAAGTTTACACCGAACAGCAGCCATGTACCTACCGGTCAGGAATTAGGACAGGTCTGCTTGTCCTAACTCGAGGCAGACCACATACTCTCTCTAATTCTTAACAGACGGGCCACGTGGTCCCTAGTTGCACTCTAGAGGCATCCTGGTAGGCACTCAATTATTTTCTGAGTGGGGGGGTGCAGGCACGCGTGACTGGTTTTGGTCATCAGCTCCCAGGCTGGCTATTCACAGACGTCTCTTTGCAATACTTGCCTGGGCCTTGGAGCTGCATACCCGCCCCTGGAGCCTGCTTTCCGTCTCCTTCCCACCCGCACACACAGGAACCTCACCATGCCAGGGCAGCATGGCAGAGATGAGCAGTCTTCTCTGGGGACTGTCCACTGAGCATGTGCAGAACAACAGAAAGTGGCCACAGCCTCATGGGACTAGCAGGATGGGGACAGTGGTTCTGAAGAAAGGACCCCAGTAGGCTCAGGAACTGGACAGAGTAAAAAGGAAGCAGTTTCTGAGCACGACATGCCTACACTACCATCCGACTGAACCTTTTCGGATCTATAAGACTAAAGGACTCTGACTGTCACATAACTACCTTGTTTTGTGCCCCTGACCATTCTTCATTCTGGACACGAATCCCTTTTCTAGTTTTAAAAGCACATTTCTTTCTACTACCAATTCTGATCCTGACTCCATTTTACAAATGAGGCCATGAGGCCTTCCAAAAGCACCAAGTGGAATAGCACAATACAGACTTCAGGTAGGTCGGTAACCTCAGAGACTGTCCTTTAGCATGCACAGTTCTCAGCTACATTCCAGGGGGAGTAGGGAGGGTGCGGACATGCGGGTGGAGTAGGGAACAAGTCTGCTGAGACTGCAGACCACTAGCACCTGGTCCACCTGGAACAGAGCGGACAAATTAAGAAACAAGTTCACACCCAGCTTTGAAAAAAAATTACTAAATTTGAGTTCCTAGGGCAGCACACGTGGTGACTAAGGCAAATTTGAAATGCATAATGATCCCTTGGGAATGCAGGGCCTGGCAGCTGAAGGTGACCAAGCCAGCAGCCTCACTCCTATTACCTTCCCAGGGCTGGCCTAGCCTAACCTCACAGGAACTGAGCAAGGATGTGAAGGTAAGAGGTGCACGTCCCTGCAGGAACCACAAAGGAACCTGACCTCATGAAGAAATCTCAGTAGCACTCGAGTTCAGTTCTCAGGTTCTGGAGAAGGCAGGTATTCACTGTCTCCTGCTGGTATTACCTGCCTTCTCTGTTGCTTTACCTCTAAGAAATCCTGGGCGAGGGGATACAGAAGCATCTAAGAAATGTTAATCCTAGTTATGAAGGTCATAAATTTGGATGATTAAAAACTGGCATGTTCGAAGGGAGGAACCCAAAAGAGGCCTTATTCCTGTGGGCACATGCTTGTTCAAACAGAAGTTTCCTGCCAGCTACCTTGGCCTGCCTGAGCCTGTCAGTGCTACTCATTAGGTTGTGCCTGGAACGCGCAAACAGGACCCACATTCCAAGAATGTCTACATCACACTCACAGAAGGCTGGAGTGCAAAGAAAGCTGAGTAAGCTGACTGGAACTTGGGATCCATAGAAACCCGGCTCTAAGTTTATAGTCTCAATGGTGTTCAGTCTGTTTTAAGCTCACAAAGGCCTGGCCCTGAAATATAGGCTCAAGGGCATGAATGTCCTTTTGGATTTAAAAAGACAAAGGAGAAGAACGGTCTTTTTTCATTGGGGCTGCATTGGTCCTTTTCTCTGGCATCATATAATCTCACTACCTGTTCAGCAAACCCCACTCCTACCTTAAAGATTTATTTAACAATCCTGTTTGCCAGGCATTCAGGACACAGAGACAACGGGTTTCAGTCTGAAGGATGGCCCACAGACAAGTAAATCAACAAGACGGTCCGGTGTGCTGGGCACTGACAGAACTGTGTAGTGTGTGAGGGCAGGACACACTGGGGAGGGCGGAGACACGGCATACTGGAGAAGCGGACCAGTCACTGGCCGAGTCCAGTGTTGCTGAACCCATGGACCTTAGGGGTGGTGGGGCAGCAAGAGCGGACACTGAGGCAGGAAGGTCTTGTAATCCCGGAGCCCTTCATCCATCGCCAGCTGGGCTCACATTCCCTTCTGGGGCACCAAACCTTAGAAAAAAGCTCCACAATCAAAGTCTTCCTTTCTCCATTCAGTCCTATCCCTAAGTAAACATACAAACACACATGCTAGATAGTCACTAAAAATATTTCCATAAAGATTTTACTTACATGGGAATTTTAATTACATGGCATGATACTAAATGTAAGAAATCAGGATACAAAATTATTCACGAAACTGAACATAATGCATAAATATCAACAGATTAAAAACACTGAAAAAAAATTGGAAAAAAAGAGGTCAAAACCAGAACTTCAGTAGTCTCTAAATAATGGAATTGTGGGCAAATTTCTTAAGTGTTTTTGTTATACTTATCTGTATTTGCCACTTTTTCTATAGTAAGTACTCTGTCACTAATACTCAAAAATACAGGAAAGTGTTAAAGATCCCGTACTTTCAGATCTCAGTAGAGAACAAAAAGGAAAGCAATCTGATCAAGGAAATTCACACGAAGGTGTGATGATCCTTAGGAAAATTCTGTCAGACTGAAATTTTACTGCGTTAATAACAAACATGTTCACGTGTGTTGTACAAAAATTCACATCTTTACTCATATTTTTGGTTATAGATGGAAAAGTCTCATCCCTGGAACACAGTCTGAAGATCAGTTACCAGATCAAGTTTAGAACAAATTCCAGAAGCAGAACTGCTGGGTCAAAGGCTATGTCTATTTTTTCATTTTGATAGAACCAAGCAACTTCCAGAAATGATGTGCCAGGTTTTTAATGCCATTGGAAACACGTAACAGTGCTTATTCTCTGTATCTTCACCAATGATATACATGTTTTCAAGAGAATTTAAGTCACAAGAGAAATAGTGTAATTTTGTAAACTTGTAATTCACCCATTAATTAGTTATTGAAATCTATTATGTTCCATGTACTGTTATGGTCTTATAACAATTTCCAAATATAACACATTTCAGTAAGAATTCTAGGTTCCGCTATTTCTAGCTTTTCAACTTTTCTTCCACTATTTCAAAGTTGAATGGGTTTTTATGTGTGTGTGTTTACGTTTCAGCCATTTTCCGTAATTTACCAGGTTTTACAAGAAATAGGATAGGATTTGAACTAGCCCTAGTACAAGATTTTAAGAGTCGTCGAAGAGTCTTTGTATCCTTTATATTACTACTCCTCAACCTCTTAGGGATGTTTCCCCCTAAAAAAATAGCAAGGCACAGAGGAATCTGATGATTTAGGAATCAAATCTCAGCCTGCCATTTAACTCCGAGACTTCATTCATTATTTTCTCTTTGAGACTTCGTTTTCCTCATCTGTGAGAAAGGGGTTAATTACATCCTCACAAGATAGTTGCCAGATTAAACAGATTAAACAGCAAGTGCTTAGCACAGTTATTTGCTCAAGAAATGTTACTTCTCCCTCCACTATGAGGTCTCTCACAGAGCACACTGAAGTACAATGCTTTTTATATTTCCCACAGAGCCAGGCAGTCTGCAGACATTGGTTAATCTGCTGAACAAATGAGTCACCATTCTCCTGAATGAACATCGTTCCTTGAAGGCAGAGGAGGTGAGACATCAGAACTGTGTATGAGGAAATCCAGAATAGAACACACTTAGTTTGATGCAGGAACTATAAAAATTTTCCCAAAAGTGTTAAAATTAGGAGGCACTTGTTATATTTATTATTATTATGAATATCATTATGAATAACATCTGTTCATCCTCTTAGATGAATTATCTCATTTAATCTTTACAACCTGCCTTTAAGGTAAATACTACTATACTATCGTTAACATCACCCGCTGGGTTGTTAGCTTAAGGTTCAGAGTAGTGAGGTCACTTGCCCAAGGTCACAGAGCCAGTCAGAGGCAAAACGTTCCATCTCCCAAGCCAATGTGCTTAGTGATGGGTTCATGTGTTCTGTCTCGAACTCGAAACTCAGCTTCCAGGTGCCTGACTCAGCACAGGGACAGGCACCCCTGGAGCACCTCACAGATGTGTGCGGGTTAATGGAGCTGATGCCCAGGAGACTGAGAACTGTACAACTGAATATGAATCAATCCCGTCAAGTAAGCTTATGGAAAATCAGTATCCTTTGTCACTGAAGACATTCTTCAGTGATTTTATTTTTCAGAATTAGAAATGGAACTCAATTACTGTTAAGTAATTAAAAAATAATTATTATTCAAAAGTCTTAAACAAATTAAAAAAAAATCAGGGATCTGCAACTAGAAAAAGGTTCAGTTTACCAAACTGATACTCAACTTTACTGGAGATAACACTACTCACAGAGAGGATGAATAATTAATTCTTAAGACACTTCCTAAAACCATAAGTGACACAGAGCAGATTTTTCAATAAATGCATGTTAATGAGCGGTGGTAACTAGTAAAATACTGTATTAAAGGAAAAGAACTTCAGACTGGCAACACTCCACAGTTAACAGCTGTGGATTTCTAGCACAACCCAGCGAAAGGAACGCTCTGCAGCCAGCACATCCAGTCTGATGCTCAGCTCTTCCACTCACCACCCAACGGTCTTCAGCTGCAAATAGGGGCAATTGGGGTTCTGCGCCCCCTTTGTTATCAGTTAAGTTTCTAAAATGAGAGTTGTGCTTTTGTTTCACAGTCAGTGAATTCTCATTAATTCAGATTTTGTGCGTGCTAAAGACCTCGAACACTCTGACAGGAGAGTATAAAACAAAATGACTAAGGTTGATGAGGTTTAACCAATGAAGGGTAAAACTTTCTTAGAGTTCAGTAACAGCGCATATGCTTGAAGAAACAACCTCACTTGTCCTTTTGGTAACAGGTCCCAAGGAGAGCCATTAGGAAAGCATATATACAATAGCCCAGCCACGGTTAAAAATAAAACCAAATGGCACCTTTTTGAATCATTTTTAATACTGACCTTGACAAAATAGTCTTGTGTCCCTAACCACCTCCATTCATTGTTTATCGTCTGTGACGTTTGGGAAACATTGAGAATGCCAAGAAAGTAGGACAACGATAAATAAATCAAACAAGGTTCTGGTTCCTGCCTTCAAAGGAGTCCATGGACAAAGCAGAACTTAACTCCTATTTTTAAAAGTGCCTCACACTGAGAAATGCCTCTGCAGAGAGAACAGTTTTAGGAAAAAATAATTTTCCTGGACTTCGCTGTTTTGAAAAACCCTGCCATGCCTACACCCAAAGTGCTTCTGAGGAACAACGGAACATGAATATTAAAGTCAGGGGCTATAGAGATGACACTGGGCTTCAACCTGGTGTCTGGTTCTAGACTGGAATGGCAAGCTAGCCAGTCCCCTAGGCTATCTCCACAGAAGCACGCACAGCCTGGCTCAATGACTATGTGGAAGAGCTGCTTCTGGCTTCTGCAAGTTCTCGAGTCAGTTGGGGGAGCAAAAGCACCATCACTCAGTGGCACTTCGCTCCAACTGCTCAATGAAATGAGGAGACAACCCATGTCATCCCTAATTCATGTGAGGAATACAGAAGTAGGGTTCTCGGCAGTCATGGGGTCATCTCAGAGAATCTTAAGCCAGAATCCCTTGGTGGCTTTTTCCCTAATTATAAGCTGTATTTCTGGCAATGATTTATTGGATATGACACCAAAGACACAGGCAACAAATAAATTAGACCATAAAAATTTTAAGACTGCATGCATCAAAAGACACTATAAACAGAGTAAAAAGGCAACTCACTATAGGAGAAACTATAAGTCATATGTCTAATAAAAGCTCAATATCCAGTAAAAATAGAGAAGTCCTAAAAATCAACAAGAAACATTTGATTCAAAAATGGTCAAAGGATTCAGACAGACATTTCTCTAAAGAAGATGTGGCCAATAACAGCACGAAAAGACGCTCAACATCACTAATTATCAGCGAAATGCAAAACAAAAATATGAAATACCATCTCATACACCCACTAGGATGGCTATTATCAAAACTCAACAATAACAAGTATTGGTGAGTATGTGGAAAAACTGGACTCTTGTGTGCTTTGGGTAGAAATGTAACATGCGGGCCTCCCTGGTGGCACAGTGGGTTAAGCAACGCACTATGAACCGCAGCCACTGCAGCACGAGTTCGATCCCTGCTGCCGGCCAGGGAGGGGACCCACATGGCGCAGCAGACCTCTCCTGCTGTGCCCGCTGCTCCCCTCAGCAATTGTACTTCAGTTGATCTCCCTACTCTCTGTGGTGAATCCTCTCACCCCCCCACACCTCTGGCCTGTACCCCAGTGCTTGTATGCGTAAATAAATAAATCTTTAAAAAAAAAAAAAAAGAAATGTAACACGCTGTAGAAAACAAAGGCCGTTTCTCAAAATATTAAAAATATAATCACTGTAAGATTTGGCAATTCTACTTCTGGGTATTAACCCAAAGTAATGGAATCTGGGGTCCAGAAGTGGTATTTGTACACCCATGTTCATAGTTACATTATAGAAACAGTACATGCATACAATGGAATATTATTCAGCCTTAAAAAGAATAAAAATTCTGACATGTGCCACGAGGTCATATGGATAGACCCTGAGGACATTATGCTAAGTGAAATAAGCCAGTCACAAAAAGACACATACTGTATGATCCCACCTATGAAAGGCACTTAGTCAAAATCAGAGACAGAAAGAACAGTGGTCTGGGGTTGTGGGAAGGAGCAGTTTAATAGGTATAAAGTTTCAGTTCTGCAAAATGAAGTTCTAGCGGCTGACAATGTGAATGTACTTAACGCCACCATCATTGATGTACATTTTTTTACTTAACATTTTGAGAAGTAACTGCCTCTGACTTCAATTCAAGAAAACACTTTTTTGTTGCTAATGTAATTGTTTTTTGTAATGTCATCAGCAAGGGCTGCTTATTAGTTAAAACAACAACAACCCACAAACACAGTTACCATAGTCCATTTTATGTTACATATATTTCCCCATAATCTTTTAATGGGTGTAGGGGGACCTTACATTGCTCAAAAGATTGTCATAAGATGAGGGGAGAATGAGGACTCGTCACTTAACAGGGTTTCTATCTGAGGTGATGAAAAGTTTTGGAAATAGAGGGAATAACTGCACAATATTGTGAGTGTATTTAATGCACATGAACTGTACACTTAAAAATACTTTAAATGGTAAGTTATGTATATTTTACAGTGAGTTTGTTTGAAATCTGTGTTCCTTTTTAAAAAAAGAAAGCTAATTTCTACCTACTAATAATACGCTGATATATGCTAATATAATTATAATTATACAGTAAAACTTTTTTTATATAAAGATTTTATTTATTTATGCATACAAGAGCTGGAATACAGGTCAGAGGCACTGGGTTCCAGGTTTTGGGGTGTATGTAAGAAGATTCACCAGCGACAGAGCAGGGAGCAGACAGGCAGATCAACTGAAATACACTGCTGAGGGGAGCAGTGGGCGAGACATGAGGTCTGCTGCTCCATGTGGATCCCCTCCCTGGCCAGGGAATGAACTAGTGCTGTTGTGTCGTGGATGCTTCACAGTGTGGCACTCAACCTACTGTGCCACCAGGGAGGCCCCTATACAGTAAGACTTAATGGTTTATTGATTTATTGAATAAGCAAATGGTTAAATGCATTAGTAGTAATGCTTACAGAAGGACATGGAGACATGAGCATTTAAATGTTCACAGGAAAAAGGAAGATACAGAACTAAGCAGTGACTGTACTTGTGGGAGGGAACAGAAGAAAATAAAGCAACTCTAACAAGTGTCTCTTCAAATAATGACACTAACAGTGACTGGGGTGGGAGAGGAAGGGAGACTTGTCTGTATTTTCCAAAATATCTAAAACGGGCATAGGAGCCTCCCTGGTGGCGCAAGGGGTTGGGTCACAGCACTGTGAAGCTTCCACAGCCACTGCAGCACGAGTTCAATCCCTGGCCAGGGAGCTGACCCACATGGCGCAGCAGACTCTCTTTGTCTCGCCCGCTGCTCCCCTCAGCAGTGTATTTCAGTCAATCTGCCTGCTGTGGTCTCCATTCTATCTATGGTGGATCCTCTTACCTCCTGCATCTCTGGTCTTGTGTCCCAGTTCTTGAATGCATAAATAAATACATCTAAAAATAAAATAAAATGAGCATACATTACTTTCACAAATTAAATTACTGTTTTTTAAAAACGTAAGTCCAAGATGGTCTGGCTACAGCCAAATACTACAGGGTCAAAACACGGGCACGTGGATATGTCTGCTACCCCAAGCAGCTGCCCAAGGCTATGGCTAATCTCCAGCATTCCAAGCCACCACTGACTCTTCTACTTCCTACCTATGACCAGACAAATGTCAGGTTAGCTCCCAAATGCAGGTCCCCTAGGTCTTACACATCTCAGATAAGCCTGCTATACCCCTTGGATGACCATGTTCACTCCAGCTCTTTAGGGTCAGCAGCTTCTTTTTCTTTTTTTTTAAAAGATTTTATTTATTATGTATACAAGAGCTGGGGAACAGGCCAGAGGCAGAGGATAAGAGGATTCACCAGAGACATAGTGGGGAGCAGAACAGGCAGATTGACTGAAACACACTGCTGAGGGGAGCAGTATGCGAGGCAGGAGAGGTCTGCTGTGCCATGTGGGTCCCCTCCCTGTCTGCGTATTGAACTCACACTGCAGTGGCTGTGGAAGCTCCACAGTGCGGAGCTCAACCCCTTGCGCCACCAGGGAGGCCATCCTCAGCAGTTTCAAATGAACAACTGACTGTGCTTTGGAATATCTAAATCCAACTACAAGCAGATCAGGGAGATATTGGCACTAACTCAGACTCTGCAGTTCAGTTCACTCAGATACTTTAAAGGGCTTCAAGGGAAATGCAAATTATTTTAATATTTACATGCAAAACTGGACATGGTGACTAATAATTCAATTATAAAATGAACAAAGAATCTGAATAGTCACAACTCCAAAGATATACAGATATACACATGGAAAGATTTTCAACATCAACATTCATTAGGGAGAAGTAAATAAAAATTATAAGATGTCACTTCATACCCACTAGAGTGGATGTACTAACAAGTGTTAAAAAGAATGTGGGCCCTCCCCTGGTGGCGCAGTGGGTTAAGCAACGCACTATTAAGCAAACCGCAGCCACTGCAGCACGAGTTCGATCCCTGCCGCCGGCCAGGGAGGGGACCCACATGGCGCAGCAGACCTCTCCTGCCTCGCCCACTGCTGCCCTCGGCAGTGTGTTTCAGTTGATCTGCCTGTTCTGCTCTCCTCTTTGTCTGGTGAATCCCCTCACCTCCCGCAACTCTGGCCTGTACCCCAGCTCTAGTAAGCATAATAAGCATAAATAAATCTTCCTTTAAAAAAAAATAAAATAAAAAATAAAAAGAATGTGGAGCAATTGGAACCATCACATTTTGCTAATGATAAATGTAAAATAGTGCAGCTATTATGAAAGACGATTTAGAGTTTCCTCAAAATGTTAAACAGGGTTGTCATATGACCTAATGATTTCACTCATAGGTAGACATATCCAAGAGACATGAAAATGTGTTCTAACAAAAACATGTTTATAAATGTTCACATAATCATTATCCATAATAACAAAAAGGTGTGATTTGACTGGCAAGTGAGTAATCTAAATGTGATATTCCCTACAAGGGAATATTATTCAGCAATAAAAAGAAAGCACTGATAAATGCCACGATATGAATGACTTTAAGAACATTATGCTTGGGCCGCCTCCCTGGTGGTGCAGCAAGTTGAGCACTGCACTGTGAAGCATCTGTGGCACAGAAGTGGGAGTTTGATTCCCGGCCAGGGAGGGGATCCACATGGCCCAGCAGACCTGTCCTGCCTCGCCTGCTGCTCCCCTCAGCAGTGTGTTTCGGTTAGTCTGCCTGTTCTGTTCCCCACCCTGTCGCAGGTGGATCTTCTCACCCCTCATACCTCTGGCCTGTACCTGGGTTCTTGTATGCATAAATAAAAAATCTCAGTAACGGAGATCTCTCAAAAAACCAGAAATTTAGAAACTTTCAAAACAGGATTTTTCAGGATTTTTTTTTTCATTGAATTTTTATAAATATCCAAAATCTATAAAAATAAATATATACAAAGCACAATAGCAAACACCATCAAGAAAAGTCTTCTACTCATAAAGTCGTTCATTAAGTTTTATTTAGTAGTGTGCTTAATATAGTTTATATACATGTTCATTTTTAATGACGCACACCTGAAACTTATGTTGCAATGCAATTCTACCTTAATAAAATAAGTAAAAAGAAAAATAAGAAGTTTAAAAAATGTACATGTCACAGGTCAGGGCCTTTATTTTTTCCTGCAAAGAGCTATACAAAGAAAGAACTTTAGACTCTGTGTACTGGTTTTTGGGGGCAATGACCCAGCTCTGTTGCCCAGAACAATAAATAGGTGACGCTGTGTTCCAAAATAAAATCAAATTTATGGACACTTAAAACTGATTTTCCTGTATTTTCACAAATCACAAAATAAGACTTTTCTTTTATTTATTTCTCATTTAAAAATATAAAAACCATTCCTAGTTCACAGGCCATGCAAAAACAGGCACTGGGGCCAGATTTGGCCCACAGGACACTGCCTGCAGACTTGTATTCCAGGTCAGAATTTGCCAGTGTGCCAATTTAAAAAAAAAAAAAGCAAAAAAAAAAGCTTAACATCTTTTGAGTTTGGCTACACAGGACTTAAATACAAGATTAGGCACATTTCCTTATTGCATGACATCTCAATACCTGTAATGTGATTAGAAACCCAAGAAGAAATAAGGATATGTCGCTTTCCCTCAACCTATTTTTACCATAGAACATTTTTTATCAAAGGTAGCTCTTCATATAAGTAGCCTGAAGAACACACTATGGTAATGCTGATTTAGGTAGTGTTTTTTTTTTTTAAAGCATTTATTTATTTACATACACATAGAAGAACTGGGATGTAGGCCAGGGTGTGTTTGTGTGTGAGAGAGAGAGAGGATTTACCAGAGACAGAGTGAGGAATAGAACCGGAAGATCTACTGAAATACACCGCTGAGGGGAGCAGGGGCAAGACAGGACAGGTCTGCTGTGCCATGTGGTCACCTCCCTGGCCAGGAATCAAACTCAGGTCTTGGAGATGATAGGGCTGAGACTTAAACCTTAGGCCACCAGGAAGGACACGATTTAGGTCGTTTTTTAAAGGAAAATTTCAGATTAATAAGATTTAAAGACATCATCAAATGAAAATCATTTTACCTAACATCTGGATATCTGAAGAAGTATTTCCAAACTTTTAAAAATATTTTCGTAAACACGAACTAGCTGATAAACAGGCATGAAAACACAGGCAGGAGGTCTTAGCTCACCCTAGGGGCCTTTTCCTTTTTTGGGGGGCTGTAGGTATGGCAGCAGAATTGGGTCACAATATGGAATCTCTGCTCCATAGGGTAACATAGGCAAGCATTCTAACAGGTTTTGAAAAAAATGATCTACCTGCAGTTTTATACATCACAAAATAAAGAACTTTGATGTTTAGTTAGAAAGCTAGAGATATGCTAGAAACATTATCTGCAGATTAATATGAAAATGAGGATGAACTGCAAGTTCATGAAGGAAAAAGTACTAGTATTAAATGCTGGATGGAAAGTTAGCCAACAGCAAAAATACTCTCCTCAAACTTGACATTTATACAACAAACAAACTACTGGGAAGAGGATTAAAGAGGGATTTATGTTCTGGGGAGGAAATGTTCTGAATAATCACAAGGAGCTCTTTTGCCTAAAATACCTCCATTCTGTGATTCAGAGTTCAATGGCTTCTCCCCAACAAACACAAAATCTAAAGATGCATTTCTTAAATCTGTCTAAGAAAATGATCTACAAAAACTGAAGTGGGTGGAGAATCTGCTTTGTTATTCATTTAACAAACATTTAAGGATCCCTTATCTGATGAGCCATTCCAACGTCCTAGAAACGAAATGGTGCACAGCAGAACCACCAGGATGAGATTACGTAAATTCCACTAGTTTTTTAGACATAACCTGGAAGGATGAAGGTGTCAAGAAAAGAGGGCAGGAAAAAGAATTCATGATTACTCTGAGGGCAGAGTCCACACCAGAAAGATTCCAAGTGACTCACTAACAATCAGACACTTTGAAGCTGGAAAGGACCATTTAAAATACCTGTATACCTCCTTCCACAAGGAGTTCTCGATCTTTACAATCAATCCAATCTACTGCTGGTCACCCGCATTGAATTCTCTTATGAAGTAAAAATCTTGCCTTCCCTGTAAGAATCCCCCTAATGGTCCTAGCTCTGCCACTTTCAGTCCCAAAGACAAAGTAGAAACCCTCTTCAACATAAACATTTTTTCAGTTTGTAAAAAAATTTCTTTCCAGTGCTCCTTTTTTGGGCTAAACATCCACATTCTTTCAAAGAACCTGAATCGGCTCCAGAGTCCTCGAGGCAAAGAATGGATAATCTCGCACTCACAGCAGGAAAGCACTTAGGAGCAGTAGTGTGGCATTGGCTTCAAATGCCAGCGTCTATAGGAGCCCCTGGGCGAACATTCAAATTGCAGTTTTCAGGTTTCCACACAGATTATAAATCAAAGGTCTAACTTAGCGCCGCAGAGCAAAACACGCCGACCAGGGCACTTAAAAGTGGATGGTATCTGAAAAACACTGCCCTGTTATACAAAAGAGAAAACGGAGGCTCTACACCGGGAACGCATTCTACTCAAAACGCACAAACAGCTGTTGGCGGCGAAATCTTGAACCCAAGTCTTATCTCATGCCCAACTGTGCTCACAACGCTTCCGGGCTTCGGCCTCTCCACTCGGGGGAAACTCATAAAAAGCACCTCCATATAAAAGCAACGACTTCAAGAGCGGTACAGAGAGTTGGGGTGACTACCTGCCCAGAAAGGATCGTTTGTAGAAGCCTTTTCCCTTCTCGGGGCCGCTGCACCCTTTTGTAACCACAGAACGAAAGACCAAGCGACAGGCCAAGTTCTCTTCTGGGACGCAGGGCCCAGGTCGGAGCGAGGTTCGTTGTCTCTGTGCCCCTGGGCTCAGGTATCGCAGCCCGTTGGGGGGTGAAGGCAGAATCCGGCTCCCCGCCCCCGTCCCTCAACCATGACAGTCGGAACCGCCGTTCATGCCCCTCATGAACCTACCTCAGTTCAGTTAATGCCTCCGAAGGATCACACACCGACCCCGCCGGCGACAGACCGGCCAGTTTGTCGACTGGGTCAGTCAGTCCGGCCAGACCTTAGATCCCTCCTACGCAAACTCCGATCACCTGACATAGGACCGCCCCTCCCCAACGGACTTCCGGCCACAGCCCGGAAATGGTTGGTCCTCCGCACTGTTCTCCGACCTAGGTTAGGGGCACTAAGGTTCCGCTGGCGGGCAAGAAATGGAAGAAATTAGTGGGTATTTGACAGCTTTTCAAAGACCCTACCTAGGGGAATGGAAAAGACTGTAGGACCTTGAAACTCCTTGTTGCACCAGAATGTAAGGATCGTGGTACGACTGTTACAGGGCAACCCTAATATAAAATGGGTTTCCGGGGCCTCCCCGGTGGCGCAGTGGGTTAAGGAACGCACTATGAAGCAAACCGCAGCCACTGCAGCACGAGTTCGATCCCTGCTGCCGGCCAGGGAGGGG